>PVKB01004962.1:70561-116904 GCA_004027205.1 Ctenodactylus gundi | reverse complement strand
CCCCGGAGTACTTGCTGCCCCCGCCGCCGCCGCCCGAGTGGCCCCCGCAGCTGGAGCCGCCGCCGCCGCCGCCCGAGTACTTGACGCCGCCTCCGGAGCCGCCGCCCCCGGAGGACCCCCCACCGCAGCTGGAGCCGCCGCCGCCGCCGCCGCCGCTAAAGCAGCCGCACCCGCCGCCTCCTCCTCCTCCTCCTCCGCCGCCGCCGCCGCCGCCGCCGCCGGAGGAGGACTTCCCACAACTCACTGGGGGGAAGGGGGTGGGCTGCTTTTTCTGGTGAGACATCTCGTCCGAGAAGGAAGGGGAACCTGGAAGGAGAGCAGAAGAACATCACTGGTCCAGCCGCTAGAGGGCGGCTGTTCCCATGGTAACGCCCAGCTGTTTCCATGGCAACATCCTTTGCAACGGGACCGGGCTGTGTTCTGGATGGGGCCCGGGGAGAGCTGGTGCTCCAGGCTTGCTACCTTTGGAAGAGAGCTGGTTTCCACAACAGCAAGTCGCAGCCAGCGTGGAAACAGCCCAGTTCGTAGTTGCCTGCCCGTTCTCCTAGCTCTGCCTGACCCCCCTATCTGGTGATTTTGGAGCGGATCATCCACACTCGCACCTTCTTATCTTCTGTAAAATGAAGTGACTTGAACACTTGGTCTCCCGGACTTCTTGCAATCCCTACCCTGATTCTCTGATTTCAAACAAAAGATTGTCAGGCATCGCTACCTAGGATGAGGGCACTTTCTGTTTCCGGCACACCTGAGGCAGGTTTGCAGATAGATGCTGAAGGACTGTTACACTCCATCCTTTGCAAAGACCAGAGTGCAAACTCTTGGTTTGTACCTCTGCCTAGTTATTAGAAAGGGCTGTGTCTCCCTTTGTCCTGTCTGGACACAGGGAAAGGGCCTAATGGTTCTTTGGACAGACACCTGGTTCTTTGGACTAGAAGATACTAGGCATTTCTTTGAGGATTTGCTGAAGTTAAAGCTTAGCAGAGGGAACTGTAACTGGTAGGAAGTTGGAGTCTCCTAGCACTGCACGACTCACTTCCCATTCAGAATATCTACCTCTGTAAGACAAGGTTTGGGTTTCCCTGGCTCCTAAAATTCCTCCCATCTGCAACCTTCTCTGAACCATCGCCTTGGATAGCAGCATCCCCTTCTGAACATAGCACTGTCCCAGCCCCTATAGGTGTGCCAAAGAGGCAGGCAATAGTCTTGCCTTAGTGGAGTTTACATTCTGTCTAGAAGGCCAGGAACATCATCTTTGTGGCAGCAACTCAGTACCCCCCATCCCTTTCTTTGCTTCCCTGTTGGTGTGAGTACAGTATGAGAGGAAGACAGAGGTCTTGTAATCCCAAAGGGGAGACAGTTCCTGGCCAGCGAAGGTCCGCTGGGAAGCGGGTGCCACCAGAACCCCAACTTACCCAAAGCACCAGGGAGGATGAGTGGGAAGAGATGCTGGCGATCTGAGGAGCTCTGGAGTTTCTGAGATTTTATACTCTCTGAATGACTCATGAAGCCATGTGGTATTGTGTTTGACCCAAGGAAGTTGGCCCCACCTCCGTGATGTTACAGGTACAGGGTGGCCCATTCATGAAGATTTTGGCATTCTTGAGATGGGCAGCCTAGCATGTGACCAGCCCTTCTCTGATGCAACTGGGGTAGGCAGGTCAGCAGCGATGGCCATCCGGAGTGGATAGCAGACATTGTTTCCCAAACCTCTGGCACAGGGCACATATCATAGCTGGGGGCTATGCCTGAAGAACCAGTCCCAGATTCTTGAAGCAGTCTAAGAGAGTCAAACTGGAGACCCCAGTCCTTTGACCAAGGTGTAAGATCTTTCATATCCTACTCTTTGACTTCTGGTCTTTTTGATCTGAAAAACTCTTGAAACTTAGAATTTGTTCATCTTTTGTCAAAATTTCCCTCCTGGGTTTCATGAGCACTTTGCTGGGTGTTTCTGTCCTGCCTACTGCGGTGTGAGGGAGCCTAGCCCCTAACACCCAGTTGTGGGCACACATCATGGACAGTGCTATAGCGAATGAATGTGACACTGTGGGCTACTTTGAATTGTCCCTCAAAACATCAATATTGACTTTTCTTGTAGAGTAGCAGGGGCAAAGAGAGGAATACATGGTCCTTCTTGCCATGACCCTTGAGATCTGGTGTCCTGTGGTGACAATGACCTCAGCCAGGGGGGCAGTCATGGAATGGAATGGATTTGAGGTTAGGTGACAGGCATAGGGTGCTTCCTCAGCTGTGTCACCTTGGACAAGGCCAGAGCTGTTTAGGCAGTGCCTGCCCATTGGAGGCACTGGGTAAGTATTTGTTGACTGTTGAGTGATCAAACTTTGTGACCCTTAATTACTTGTCTACTAGATAGGAATAGCAACATGAGTTTCCCAAAACGTAGACAGGGAACAGCTATGTGAGGTAAGAAGGTGATGTTGTCTTTTTTGTCGTCTTGTCTCAAGGCAGTATATCCTTACTTCCGGCCTGCCCTGCTCTCTGACACTAAAGCCAGAAATTATTCCAGGGGTGGCTTGAGGCAAGCTCAAGTCTCCTTCTCCTAGGAGATTAACTCACAACTTCTCTGCTGTCCCTGGTACAACAGCGTCACCTCTGTGTTTGAAGAGCAGTAAGCTCTTTTGTTTTTCATTACTGGGACTCAATTGTTACTGCTTAAAATACTACATTTGAATTTGATGTCACCCAGCTATGTGTTGAAACAATTGCTCCAATAAGAAATTGCCTATTAATTACAGTGGAGGTTTATGTCCAAATGATCCTGATTCTGATTAGTAGCTTTTAGGAACTTGTGGCACTGGTTTTAGTTTAAATAGCAAGAACCCAGGTGACCCAATAGGAATTGGGGTGATCTTCCTCCAGGATAATACCTGGGAGAGACAAGCTGGGATCAGATTTCTCTGCTCCCGGCTGAGGCACCACAGAGGTTTTGGAGGGAAATTGTTCTCAGCTAATTATTATCATGGGTAGAAAAATCAACCATTTACTTATCTAGGTCACACAGAAGAAGAGGATCATGGATCCTAGCAATAACCTGTGGCCATGTTGGCCCATTACCATGTGGTCACTAAGAAAAAGGATGTTGATAGGGTATTCTTGGCAAAGCAAGCCTTCAATCCTGAAATTATGGCCTTCCTGGTTTTTTTTTTTGTGTGAATTAAACTGTCATTTCTTATAAAAGTGATGACAAATAGCTGCAGTGTTTTTTTTCCATGTCCTTTTGTGTCAAAATGACTTTTTTTTTGAGGGGGAGACATTAGTTCCCTATGGAATTCTCTCTCTCTCTCTCTCTCTCTCTCTCTCTCTCTCTCTCTCTCTTTCTTTCTTTCTTTCTTTCTTTCTTTTTGAGACAGGGTCTTGCTCTGTAGCCCAGACTTTTCCTGGACTCACTACGGAGCCCAGGCTAGCCTTTGATTCACAGCAATCCTCCTGCCTCAGCCTCCTGAGTGCTGGGATTAATTACAGGCATGCGTCACCACACCCGGCTTACGTGGTGCTGGGGAATTGAACTTGGGTACTTAGTGCTTGACTTAGCATTTGCTAGGCAAGCAGTTTAATCGCTGAGCCATTCCTCCAGATCCTTCTCCATAGAATTCTAAAATTTGGGAACCTCAAGTGTAGTTGGTCCGAAAGAGCTAATGATCTTCATTGTCCATTTAAAATTTATCACTGGCACATGATACTGGTACATATTTATGGAGTGCAGTGTGATAATTTGATACATACATGCCATGTGAAATGAGCAGGTCAGGGTAACAAGCATTTTTATTTGTCCTAGGAAGATTTGAGCTCCTTTCTTACAAGTTATTTGAGGTATACTACAATAGTTTTACTGCATTATAGAACATTAGAACCTAATTCTCCTAAGTAAGTGCATCTCAGTACCCACTACCTTTCTCCATTCTTTTCCCAGACGTAGTGACCACTGTTCTAATTCTGTACTCCCATGAGCCCAACTTTTTTGGCTTGTGTGCATGGGTGGCCACTGATATTTTTCTTTGTTGTCTGATGCATTTTACTTTATACGTACTCCAGTCTTGTCCTTGCTGCTGAAAATGCCTGGATTTCATTTTTCCATATTGGTTTTAAGAGATTATTTTTTTTTTCTAAGAAAGTTGTCTTTCTTTGTGTTTGTTTATCAGATTTTAGATCCTACTTCTTTATTCATTCATCCAGTCAATCTAAGAGTCCTGGGCACTGTGCTAAGTATCAGAGAAGAGCCAGCAGCAATTCGGATGGCTGTCAGGCATGAGCTGACTTGCGTGTTTTCCCTGTGCCCCTCTAGCCCAGAAGTAGTTCTTGTGGGCTATCTGTGTGCACAGTAACTGATTGTCATCTTTTGTCACGTCATTAGGAAATAATAGGTGTTTGTAGAATTATGACATATAGGTGTGTGGCATTCTGTGGGACTTGGTGTGCCAGAATTTTAAGATTTATGACCTTTAGATCTTAACTCTGAAATGTGTGCTTCCTAGTATGTGTGACTGGCGCAGCCCTGGCAGACCAGGTTGTATTTCCTGACTATACCTGTGTCTGTGAGCCAAGGCTTCGGTGTGCCACTATTGCTTTAGCATTAATAGGGGCTCAGCAAATCCTGCTGAAACTGAAGGGGACTCTTGAGATGGAGTAATGGACAGTGGTTGAAAGATGATCCTTTGAGAGGATTTGGATGGATGATTTCAGCTTGGAACTGCAGGCTCAACCCCGCCATTGTGGGAGTGAACAGCCCTGTGCATGGACTCCAGGGTCAGCTGTATAGAAGTGATATTGGCTGGTGGAATTTCATCCTGCTTCCCCTGATGGGCCTCTTGATGTCTATGTGATGGATAGGTTCCATATGGGAAGGAATGAGGGGTGTGTGTATGTGCACGTGTGTGTGGGTCTGCATTCATGTGTGAGTGATGGTGAGCCCTCAGAAACACGCAGAAGCCCAGGATGTTAAGGACACACTGGAGCTGATCTAGGATCATAGGTGAGTCCTTTGCAGAGAACTCAGCATTTGATTCATAAATCACAGTAAAGTTGGAGACTCCTTCTTGCTACATAGTTTATCTCCATAGCAGGCTCACAATTTCCTGTACAGGCAGCATCTTAAGGAAAGAACAGGGAGGGAGGATGGAGTGAGGGCACCAGGCTCGGTGAGGCACAGCGAGTGGAGTTAGAGCTTCAGCTTCGGAAGCCCCTTATACTTCCACAGAATGGGGGCAGTTTTCTCTTATTGTTGTGGCCCAGAAAGTATCTGGGTCAGCAGTCTGAAGGAGTGGCTGCCCTTGGGCATTAAGTGGAGAGAGCCGCGTAGAGGTCAGGGAGAAGGACAGCTGTGTTGTGGAATTCCCTCTCCCGCAGGCAGCTTCCCAGAGTCATCCTGCCCACAGGTTCCATCTCCCACAGCGCTTTCCTTTCTGGGGCCTGAAGGGATGGATTGCGGATTCCCAACCTGCCCACGACACAGTCTTCGGATTCATCTCTTTTCAAGTTCGAGCTGTCCTTGGGGCAGTCTCCTCATCCTTCCCCGCTGTCATCCCCAGGCTCTGGGATGGCCTCTTCTGAGCTCTCCGGCAGCGCACCATTGTGTCGAGGGCAGAGGCCATAGCACCTGCTTCCCAAGAGCTTCTCAGCGCACATGCAGGGAGCAGTGCACCGGGGACTGCCCTTGCCCCGGCTTGGGTGCTTTCTGTGCGACAGACTCTTGGGCTTATGGGCTTTGTGCTTAGCAATAGGCCGTCTTCATTTCTGGTTGAGGAAATAACTTGTAGAGCAGGTGTGGTGAACCTTTGTTCTGCCAAGGGCCGTTTAGATATAGATAATATTTATTCTTTCAAGAACCATATAGAATTAGCAATGTAAAAATTAGCCTGCTACTTTTGGTATCCCTAGTATAATGGCCACAGCACATGGATGGGACATTCCCAATCCCTGTTAGAGACTAAGGATTATCCCTAAATTTCCAAAGCCTTTAAAAAGTGGCAAATCCAGGATTCAGACTTAGTTCTTTTGGTTCTAAATCTTGAGTTCTTTCCAAGCAAGATGTATGTTCTTCTTTGGACCAGTAGGAATAGAATGAGGAATGTTCCCATGTCCTCGCTGAGGAAGGGGTCACAGGGTGCTTTTACGAATACCCCCAGCTTAGGGGAGGGCTTTATGCACTGATGTGTGGCAGGTGCTGGAAGGACGTTTCATGCTTTCGCTTGTAGAGGTAGATGAAGAACCCACAGCCCAAAGAGGCTAAACAATTTCCCAAGGCCACGTTGTAGGACAAAAGCTAGAATCCAGATCTCTGGACAGCACAGTCAGTACTCCTTCCATTGAAGATATGGGCTGTGTCTTTCTGATTTCTTCTGATGATAATTTCTTGTGGAGCTGGCAGTACAAGGAGGTATTAGTTAAAATGACAGGAGCGGTTCCATAGCTGAGCCTAACCCAGCAGAAAGAAACTGTGCTCTAGCCCTGGACCTGGAGGTAAGTTGCTAGCAGGGCAAGTCCCAGCTTTCACAGGCAAGCAGGCTGCTTTGTAGCCTGAGGGCTTCGGGCCTGTATCCTGTTCTGCTCCTATATGCACTTTACAAGCAGGGAGGAGCAGCGAATGGGTTTGTTGTCCTGTTCTGAGCTGGGGAACGTTGCCCGAGGTGTCGGGTGTGTGATGGTGGTTGGTGGTCTGAGAATGTTGGCTTCTTAACCGGCCTGTTCTCGGCCTGTTCTCGGCTCTCCCTTGGGTAGTTACCTGTGTTATTTTAACTGAGTCTTAAATCAAACAGAATCTAAACGTCAGTATGGAGGAAGAAAAAAGTGCCGTCCCTTCAAACTCATGCGCTCTTCGGCTTTCTGGCCCGGAAGCCTTCAGGCAAGTGGGCTGAGACCCTTGGAAGGCAAAGCAAGGCAAGAGCTGTTTCCACTTGGGTTTCATACCCAATTTTGATGGTAGTGTTACTTTCAGCAATCCCCTGAGGCCTCAGCAGGCTTGCAGTGTGACTCCTGTGTGGCCCACAAGCTGTTAACATGACTGAAAACTGAGAATCAGCCCTGATCCAATTTCTCCCTTGACCAGCAAACCTTGTTGCTCAGATTTACTTATTATCCTTAATTTTTGCTCGTTCTTCAACCTGTGCTCTTTATTTCAGCAGCTGAATCTGTTGAAATCAAGTGGATGACCTGAGGGGCAATCCTTTCCACTGCTTGAAGCCGAGAATAAAACTGAATGTGGTGGTGCAGGCTGTAATCCCAGCACTCTGGGAGGCTGAACCAGGAGGAACTCAGGTTTGAGCCCAACCTGGGCAACTTAGCAACTACGACCTCAAAAATACATACATGCCTACATACATACATTATACATACATATATACATAAGCAAAAGAGCTAGGAATACAGCTCAGTGTGAAAGTCCTGATTCAATTTCTAATACAAAATAAAAATAAGTAAGAGAAAGAATGATTGTGATTTGGTGGTACGGGGGGAGGGGAGAGTCTAGCGTCTTTGGTTCCATCCACATTCTCAGAGAAACCTAAAATAAAAGTGTTAATATAAAACCATGATTTGCAGTTGTTTCCTAGGCTCTTTCTTTCTGGGGTAGGAGCCTCACCCCAGTGAGAATGGATCCCCATAATCTTGGGATCTCCATGGAATTTCAGGGCTGAACTTCAGAGTAAAATATATTTGATAAATATTTGTTCATCAGCCAAGGAGATTATGAGAATTTAGCCCAAGGAAAACAGAATCTGATTTAATTTCCCAGGGAAACCATAGCCTAAAAAAAATTGACCCCCGGAACTGCTTCCTCTCAGGAAGCCCTTCCCCGGCCCGCCGGTGCTTGGCTCTGTCTCTCGCTCTTGTCTTTCATGCATCTTTTGAATCATCCCCTCTCGGAGACCCTGGCTGCCTCTGGTGTTCAGCTCTGGAGCAACCCTGAAGCCGAGCTGAAAGGTCTGTGGCTTGGTAGTCTCTGGTCTTTCCTGAATGGGTGGGATACGAACCTTCCCTGTGCTGGAATCCAGGGGTCTCAGGGGAGGCAGCATGCTAAACCTGGAGTGAATCACAACCACCTGTGAGCTCAGGTCATGAACTGTTCCCAGACCTCAGTTTCTCCGTCTGTGCAGTCCATGTAACTCACCGTCACCCCAATCTTTTGGTGCCTTCTCCCCACGACTTGTCTCTGGACAAAGGAGAGAGAGAGGTGAGGGGAGTCAGAGGCAGTGACAAAGAAGAAATTGGCGGCATCACTAGAGTCTTTGAGAAGTCAGTATGAAAATCTCCTGCCTTCCTGGTGCCAGCCTCCAGGCTCACCTCAGAGGAATTTTGGGAACTTTTGTGCTACCAGCATTTTTACACCAGAGCTGAGGATGGAGGAGGAGGGAGGGGTGCAGCAGGAGGGCTGGGTGCTATGCACAGTGTCATTACGAAGGGTGGAAATGATTGCACAGGATTAAGGAAGGCATGTGGGTAGGCTGCGTTGCTTTAGACTGTCTTGCAACTGGACCCCTGAGGAAAGGTGAACTTGTGCCATGGTCCCACATATAGTTATGCCTATGTATGTGCTCTGGGAGCTGTGTCGGTGTCGCTGGCTCTGCTACCCTCTCATGCTGTAAAAATGGAAACAAGCAACTACGAAACAGTTTTCTTACCAGTCTGGAAAGCAAGTCAGAGAAAAAAGCCACCTGTTGTTCCAGTATCCAAACACAATCGGCATTAAAATAGTCATATTTTTATCTTGTTTTTTTCCTTTTGATTTATATTTCCCTTTATATATACTCTCAATTTTGAGTGCCGACCTTGTGTGACACTGGTGTCACGCAAATGTCCCCATTTCACTCTTGGTCTCCATCACCATTTTAACAGGTCTATTCCTTTGCCTGTTCCTTTTTTAGCCTACCAGCTTCCCTCCAATCTACAGACCCAGAGAACTCTGTTGGATTTTTGGGAGTCTTGGCTGTCTCCTCGCCCTGTTGCCGACAAGGACTGTTGTCTTCATGTATGTACAAACGTGCGTATAGGTCAAGCATCCATGTCTTTTTGTATATATGCATGTGCGTGGCAGGTATGTATTTATATGTCTATGGGTGTGATTCATGTACACATGACAGCAATACACATATGTATGTGTTATTCATGTACACGTCTATGTGACACATGTGTCACATGTGTGCACATCTGCATTTATATATTTATATGTCTATAATGCACGTGTGATATGTGTATTTATGTCTGTGCATATGTATGGCTCCCACGGGATTCTGTATGTCTTTTCACATCCCATTCTTTCCCAAGAACTGGTGCCCTTTCTCCCAGGAAGGCCAGCAGGGTTGTGAGCCTTGTCCCTGGCCCAGGGGCTGTTCGCTGATTTTTATTGTCTGCTGAAGGTGTCCATAACAACGCTGCTATGGAACTGAATCACATCACGTTCTGCCATCTGTGCCTCTAGAGGTACAGTGGCTTTGCCCGGGTGATGACTCTGCTCTGAAAGATCTTCAATGTCTCTGTATCAACTAAAGTCTCTGATTAGACCTGTGGAGGGTCTCTTGCTCAGTTTTTGCTTAGCATTCATTGCCCAAACTCAACAGCCCTGCCTCCTCCACCGACTCATGTTGTATCTAATGCCTTCACGGCTTCTGCAGTGCCCTGCCCCTCTCTGTCCATGAGGAGAGCCCAGCACAAGGTCTGGCCTAGCTCACCATGACTGCTGCTAGAAGGGATGGGTGAACGTACCCAGACCCAATCCTGAGTCGCGAGTGACCTGCCTGTGGGTACTTTGTCTTGGGTGGGGAGGATATTAAGTCTTCAACCCATTTTCACCTCCCCAACCAGACTGTTTGCATCTGGAGGGCAGGGTTGGCATTGCAGCTCTTATTAAGCCTGGAACTCAAGTCCACGTCAGGCAGTGAGTCAGTGTATGTTGAAAGAAAAGGTAGAAAGAATGAATGGGAAAAACGGAGCGGGGAGGAGAGAGAAAACAAAGGTAGGAAGGGCAAAAGATTTGCATCAGATTTGAAACAATGCTGGATTGAATCTGGTGCGAATGATGTCTCTCTCAACTCATACCTACTACTGATTCCTCTGCTCTCACTCCAGCAACCCCAAAACTTTATAGGGCCTGTTTGGGTTATAGAAGGGTGGGGGATAGTGAGAGGAGGGCCTCTTAGAAGTTTTAAAATAGGAAGTTGATGCATAGGTCTCTCAATTATTCTTATTATTTTTGACATGATTGTGATATTAGTATCTGATTAGATTATTAGTGAAATTTAATGGCACTTTATGATTCCATGATTAATTATGACATTTTGCTCCTTGTCATCTCTGTAAGATTTCATGTGGATTGCATAAGAGTGGCATAAAATGAAGTGTGAACCAAGAATCCTCCCTATTCTAATAGCCACGTGTTGCCTTTTTTTCCCCCTTGTGTAGCCCAGGCTGGTCGTGAACTCACTATGTTGCCCAAGCTGGCCTTAGACTCATGGCAATTCTCCTGCCCCAGCTTCATGAGTGTTGGGATTACAGACACGTGCCACCACATCTGGCTTTTGTGGTGCTGGGGAGTCAAGCTCAGGACCTAGAGCTTGCTGGGTGCTCAGGACCTTTAGCTGCTGTGCTGCTCCTCCAACCTCCTATGCTTTTCTTTTGATGTTTGTTAGTATGAGCACTTTAGATGTGTAATTTTAAGGCTCTGATTGCTTGGGATGAGTGAGATAAACTTGCAGTAATGTTTCTATTAAAATAATTTTGGCTAAGTAAAAGTATTGAGTTGCTGTAGAGAAAATGGTAAATAAATGACAATATGGGTGGTGCATGGATATGAGAAATGCTGGTGGAGAAGGTGTGTGAGCTCTACAGAGTTAGGAAACTGAGAGCAGTGGAGGAAATCAGTAGGGGAAAGCTCTGTGAAGGGCTCCAAACGTCCTGCTGGGAAATGCAGTCTTGCAGCAGAGGGATGTCCAGGATGGGTCAGGATGAGAGGTGTGAAGGCACGCCTATGTCTCCTTGCTGGAGCTGACCACCAGATGTGGTCCAGGAGTTGACCAGAGCACCTCTCTTAGGAGAAGGCCAGAGGCCTGCTGGGAAGTAGGCATCATGTCATTGCAGTCCCAGGTCCTATGTAGGGGCTTTTTCTCAGGAACACCAGCAGGATCGTCTGGGGAATGGTCAAGAAATTGTCTCTGGGGTGTTGGCTGGGTGGGCGGGACATATGAATGTCGCTTTTAATCCACATTTTTGCTCAGCACAATTTCAGATTTGGAAATCCATAGAATCCAGACAAAAGCACTAGGAAGGTGAGAGAATCAGGTGTCCTCTTCTGTTCTGCCTCTAGCTCATTCTGAAAATTGGTCTCTGGATCATGATGAGATTCTGGTGACTGAACTGGTGTCAGGAAAGCTGAGGTAGAAGCTTCGTTCTGCCACTTGCTACCTGTGGGTCCCCATTATGTTACTTAACCTTTGGGAACCCATGACTTTAAGTGTAAAATGGGTTCGATTTCCTAATTGTGAGAATGTTTTGAGAAGTAAGCAAGATCTGTTTCATGGGAAGCTGCTAGAAAATACTTGGTGTTTGAGTAAATCTACAAAGAAAGATTGTGCAACCTATTTATTAGAGTATGGGCCACTGAGGGTACATCACCACCCCTGGAGCACAGTGTGTGAGAACTGGAATTATAGTTGAAAACACAAAGGTTTTACATTAAAATGTCAAGTGTTGTGGGGGAAGGGTGTTGGGGAGTGAGCAGGGGACTGTCCCTGGAGAGCTTGCCTTTTCTGTGGTTGCCCTTGTGCCTGGGATCTGCCTGGTCTTGCCTGTTTTGTCCAGTACTTTTCTATTTTCTTCTTTGAGTCACTCAATACTGTTATTGTCAATGACAACGGTGAGTTTCAGTTGAGCACGTACAGGGTGCCAAACACCATACTTGCTGCTGTTCGTGTGCTATTCCATTGGACTCCCACCCACACTGCAGTACTATATCCACATTTTACAGATGACAAAAATGAGATGTGAGGAGTATGAAGACTTTGCTGAGATCGCACACTCCAGAGTAACCAGGCCCACAGCCTGTTTGCTCTGCTCCAACACTCATGTTTTAAACAACGCAGGTGTCCTGTCTGATGCACTACTTTATCAATCTTGATGTGACAAATATCCTCTGAGTTGTCTCGTTGTCACCATGCAGAGAGACATGACTGAAGTGTCCCTGTGAAACATGAGTTCCAACTCAGTGGCGCCAGAACTGTGTATGCAATGCTGGGCAGCTTGCATGACAGAATTTAGTATAAGAGTGGATTAGAATAGCCAATATCTAAATTTGGCAAAAAATTTCCTATGTTTTGATAAGACTCTTGTAAAAAAATAAATGCCGGCAGCCTGACTTGCCCTTTGTCTGATAGGCCTTCCCATCGAGGTCACTGGCGTTCAGGAGAGAGGGCGTGTGGAAAGTCCTGCCCTGGAAGATCTTGGGTAAGAAGTTCATGGGCTGAGATCTCTGAGGAACCACAAGAAAAAGAAATTTGATTTAAAGCTGACTTATTATCATTCCATGATAGAATGAGGAGACTTGCCACCACCTTCAGCAGGGGATTCTCAAGATTTTGGGTTCCTACTCTACCTTGCTTTGGGCTGGAGGATAAGGTTTCAGCCAAGCCACAGAGTATATCACCCAATAAACTTCGTTAAAATTAAAACGAGGTTATGTGCCCTTTTCTTGTGTTTACCTTTAAAAACAGTACAGAATCCTCATTTTCTATATCGTGCTTGCATTATGTGTTATGTGTCCGTGTCCCTTGCTGGACTAACAACTCCTTGATGATTAGACTGAACTAACCTGTCGATCACTGAACTTCCAGCACTTAGCTAGTGCCTGGCACATGGTGGTGACCTTTAAGGGTAGGCTAAACAGACACAGGACATCCTAATCAAGGTGGCTGTACTAAGGATCACATGACCAAAATTTTGAGAGAAGAATGGGAGAACCTGAAGAAAATGATAATTTTAAGAGATATATGGCGTTAGTGGCCTTAGGAGAACGTTGTTTCGTTAGAGGATAAGCTTGTCCTGGTGAGTAGCTCATCTGGTCCCACACAGGTGCCCTGGGTGGCACGGCCGGCATCGCCATCATTATCGTCATCATTTGAGAGTCAGCTGTGTGGGAAGGACATCTGAATGCCACACTTAACCCACATCTTTGCTCAGCATAATTTCAGATTTGGAAATCCAATAAAATCCGGAGGAAAGCACTAGGAAGTCGTGAGAGTTGGGGGACGTAGTTGCTGCCCCCGTTGTGCCTGATCCCCAGTGACTCACACTGAGGGGAAGGAGGTGATCCAGCCAGAGGCTGGGCTGACGGACCTGGAATTAGCCTGATTGGAGCACGCATTGCTCGGTGTCGCTGGAGTGAGTCTCGGAATGCCACGGAGTTCCGGAGATGCCTTGTCTGCTGTGACTGCTCTGTGCTCGGACGCACTATTGTAGGCACACTGGTTTGTTTCTGGTTTTTAAAAAGCTAATTTCTGCTTCTGGATCCTAATGGCTACCTGTGGCTGAACAGGCCAAGCATTCCTTGGCTGTGAGGGCTCAGTGTGTGTGGGAGTGTTGGGGCAGGTGTACCTGGAAGAGCCTTGGCACCACGACTGGAAGGCGACCTCACACTCCTATGGCTGAGCTTCCCACGTTGGGAGTGGCAACTCGTGTGCCCAGACTCTGAGCGGTCGAGCCAAAGCTCACCCACAGTGGGCAGACAGAGCCTCCGAGAGCCTGCCTCGGCATAGGCATCCGACTCCCCTTGGTGCTTGTTTCTCTCAAGTGCACACAGGGTACTGCCATCCTGGACAGACGTAACCCTGGATGCAGAAGGCTGTGGCTGAGGAGGAGCAAGTGAAGTCCTCCAGGCCATGCAGCTGGGCAGTGTCATTCTATTTGCTGCTGTCATTCTTATCTCCTTTCCACAGATGTTGCTCTTGGTAGCCAGGTAACCACTGAGACCGAGTGTTGCTTTTTCCTTTGCACCTAGTTTGAATTCAGCGTCTATTTCCATGATTGCCAGGACCGTGGCCCTGAGATCCATATTGCCAATACTTTCCAGACTTTGCCCAATGCCAAACACTCTACTGTTGCCACCTGCTGCAGCAGCACCACATGCCATCGCCCCCATGGCTTCCGTGGTTGCCTCCTCTCGTCATCGTCATCATCACCACCACCATCATCTGCTCCACCTCCTTCGTCACTACCAGCACCACCGTGATGACGAGAGCTCTCGACGCCACCCGCACCCATTCCCACCATTGTCACCACCACAGCCTCCATCACCTTCATAGCCTCCAAGTTTGGGACCACCGTGGTCACCTCTATGGCTGTCACTTACCAATGTCACCATCACCACCGTTACCGTCAAGCTGCCTCTACTCATTCTCATTACCACTAAAACCACCACCGCCACTCACGTTCACCATACCTCGTCATTACCTCCACCACCATCACCACCACCACCACCGTGATTCATTTTTGTCCTTACCACCACTTCCGCCGCCACTGTCATCACTGTCACCAGTCACTCTCACCACCGTCCTACCACAACTGCAGAAGAGGAGTCTCAGGAGATCACTTAACGTGTTCACTTGTTGCAGGATTTTAGTAGTTACGCTAGCTACTTTGTATTACTCAAGAAGTTAGAGCAGAAAGGGCAGAGGTGAAAAGAAATTATAATTACGTTTAAGTAAACACATGCAATATCTTCTATGGAACTAGGGGAGACAGGAACAGTTGGTGATGGGCTTAATTTGAAATATGTGGAGGTTATTTTTGTCTAAGGTAACAAACACTCAGCTGAGTGGGCTTCTAGTTTAGTCACCACTCATGCTTGAATCCCCTCTTCAGAATCCCTTGAGAATGGAAGTTGAGAACAGTCACTTTTGTATTAGAGAACTCATCTACAGCCATACCACTCTGAATGTTCCCAATCTCGTCTGTATCAGAGAACTCATTTAATATAGAAGCATGGGTCCTTCTATTTTTGTTTTACAGTTTTTTTAAATCATTCTGTAATACAGGATTACATTCTGTTTTAAACATCTTAGACTTTTTAGGCTAGGGTGAAATTCCTCCTGGTCACTATGCTCAATTCTTGCTGCTTCAGCTCCTTCACACAGACACCGATGGTACAATTTGGTGTTGTTTGTTGAGCAAATACCTTCGGCTCACTAAATGTACGTGTCAACAACCTGGCACTGTGTCACGTATATATTTTACCCACATAGTGTAATTTTTTTCCACCCCCCTTTTTTTTTGGTTAATTGGCACATGGTTAAGAGGATAGATTCTGGTGCCACAATGCCTGGATTATGATTATAGATTTGTCACTTGCTACTTGGGTAATATGAATTATTTGACTTCTGACTCAGTGAGCTATTTACCCTCCTATGGGCTTTGTAAATTGTTATTATAGCATACTTGTATCCACAGTGTTCTTGAGAGGATTAAATGGATTATCAGTATTAGAACAAAGCCTAGCGCCCACTGTTGGCAGGTGTGAGCTCACATTCTTTCTCATCACTATTCCTTAGTAATTTGTGGGTTGGATCTGCCGCAGTTTGCTTAGCTCTTTCTAAATTGGTGGTCTTATGTCTGCTCTGGTTTCTGCTATTGAGACCAAGGGTCGAGCATGTCTTTATCTACGCTGCCTCACATGCAAGATTGACTCTTTCTTCTTTCTTTCTTTCTTTCTTTCTTTCTTTTTGAGACAAGGTCTCTCTCTGTAGTCCCAACTGTTCCTGAACTCACTCTATAGCCCAGGCTGGCCTCCAACTCACAGCAATCCTTCTGTCTCAGCCTCCCAAGTGCTGGAATTACAGACATGGGCCAACTTGCCGGGCTTGTGTGGCACCAGAGAATCGAAGTCAGGGCCTTGCGCTTGCTAGGCAATCGCTCTAATCCTCGCGCTGTTACTCCAGCCCTGATTGATAGTTTTCTAAAGGTAGATAAAGAGTAAAACTGCTGCATTCTATCACTTTAAAGAATTTATTTGAAAACACAATTATAACAAGTAGCTAGCACCTCCTGTTTCTACTACGTGTCGTCTTTACCTCTACTCCTCTGGCAGCCTGGGCTGCACAGCAAACTCTGGGAGTATAGGGGTAATACCCCCAGGTTCTGATTAATTTTGGGGATAGAGGCAATCACACCTTTGGGATCTTAATACGTGTTGGGCCTTCTTCTGAGTATATATGTGTAATAATTCAGTCACTATAATGTAAGTACTTTGACTATCCCTATTTTAATAATGAAGAAATGAAGGTTAAAAACAACCCCATGCAGCTGTAGATGGTTTACCATTGTGAAGGTTGTCCTTTAGTCCATGTGTCACACTGAGTGCTTTGCGCAGTCCATGGACAGGAAGCATCCAAGATATGTCAGTTTTATTCTAGATGTGACATATAGAATTGTTATTATGCCCATTACTACTGGCCACTCCTAGAATATGACAGAGCTCATCTCTGGGTTGTTTATTTAGTTTGTCTCAACAAAATGGTAAGGAAACTATGGTTTCAATCTCTGCTGGACCAGGGTGCTGTGTTTATTATATGATCATAGAATGCTTTCTGAAAACCGAGGGAGGACCTGCTGGAAAACTACCATAATTTGCACCCTTAGTGTTTTCATGCCCAGAAAACAAATGCAAATATAGATGAATGCAAATGTGAATACATAACACCAACTTATGCTGGAACAGGAATGGTGGGTGAGGGGTTGAGCTATCTAGATGCCGAGGAATTGGACTTGAGATGTGGGGAGAGATTGGGCAGTTTGAGATGGCAAGATATTGGAGGCAGCCTGGAAAGGAATTTCCTTTTGATCCAAAAATTTGAGCTGGAGTGAGAATGAAATGGCCTTGACGCCGTCACTGTGACAGAGCTGGAGATGTGAAGATGAGTGGGTCACAGCCCTGGCCTTTGAGGAGCCTGGCTTCGGGTACGGAGAACCGCAACACAATCAAAGGTCGCAACACAGCGTGGTGCTCACAGACACACCTGGGTGCTTATGAAGCGTGGAGGGGACGCCACGGGGTCTGCCTCTTTGGTGGGGAAGGATGCTCAAGCCAAGACTCTTCAGAATACACAAGAAGGACAAAACAGGCAGGAAAGGGGTGAAGGAAAAGAGCCTACGCAGAGGTGTGGGGTGCATGGGTCCCTGACCAGCCCACCACAGGGCATTGGACTAAGACAGGTGGTGTGACGGGTGGACTTGAAAACCATGCTGAGGAGCTTTAACTTTTATCCTCATGGATGTAGGTAATCACCAAATGATTTTTAGATAGGAAGGAATCATGGTTGTATATATTTTTTCTTTTCCTTATTTTAATACTGAGGTTTGAGCGAGGGCCTTTTCCCTGAGCTACAGCACCAGCCTCTCCCCCCCTTCCCCCTTTTGTATTTTATTTTGAGACAAGTTCTCACTAAGTTGTTAAGCTGCCCAGGCTGGGCTTAAACTTGTGATCCTCCTGCTCTAGCCCCCCAGAGTGTGGAAAGGTTATATCTTAACTTCACAACGGAAGCTATTTCTCTAAATGTTGACATCCCAGGGAAGAACTGAGCCGCCTCTTTGTGAGAGCGCCATGAGCGTTGCTTGGCATGCACAGGTGCTGGCATTGGCGCTGGAAAGTTTAGAAGGTGGGTCATGGTAAAGATGACTGAGTTTGACTGGCTACATTGGCCCGTCTGACCAAGTCAGGTGGAACAAGTCATTGAATACTTCAGCTCTGACCGGTTGTCAGAGTTATTTCATGCAATTCTTATAATAACTTGTGAACTTGGCATTGGGGTCACTCTTACCCTATAGCTGAGGAAAGGAATAATAATCCGAGGTGCACAAGCCTGTGGCCTATAAAGGTCAGAGCGTCTATTTGGCAGCTGCCACATGACAATTGTCTTCAGAAAGCAGACAGAAGTGAACCTGGAGTTCCCCACTGTAGTAGGGCATCACCCAGTGCAGCTGCAGAAAGCAGAGACGCTGACCTGCATGCATTTGCTTTGTGCTCAGAGAGGAATCATTTTGTGGCCTGGGGGACGAGCAGGTGTCCTCCAGAGGAGGAGGGGCACCACAGGCGAGCAAAAGTGGCCTGGGTTTTTTTTTTTTTTTTTTTTTTTGTGTGTGTGTGTGTGTTTTTCAGGCAGCAACTCGTCCCCCAGAGTGGAGGCAGCAGACGAGGCCTGCAGGGTTGTTGGGGGACCAGGAGCCTCCTAATTTCATCACAGGAGAAAGGCCATATTCGCACAGATTCATCACATGCCTCCCAGGACATGCCTGATGCTGCTGCCTGTAGAGCTCGGGGAGGTAGCTTAGCAACCGGCCTTGCAGATGCTTCCCTTCTTGTTCTTTTTGACAGGAAAAAAGGATTTCTTAACTGCTTTGCTGTAAGAATACATGGGTGGAGGGGGCTGTGGTGAAATGGGGTACAACCCTACCCCACCCTGCAAGGCTTCATGCCACATCAGCCTTTGAGTCGTGGGAAGCCTAGGGCAGCCACGGCCTGTCAGTTTAGGAGGGTGGGCTGCTCTGGGCTTCCTGAGCTCCATGTTTTAATTCTTTGGTCCTTCAGATATTTTAATTTACTCTTTATCGTGTGTCAGTTACTTGCTAAGAGCTTTACTATCAGGGCCTGATTTTATCTCATCATAACCCTAAGAAGAAGATATTAATATCTACACTTACAGGTGCAAGTCTGTGATGCCTCTTGCTATCCAAGTCCAGTTGCAGACATCTCCAGGGCCCATTGCTCTGGATGTCGGGAAGGCAGCAGAGAACGTGGCCATGTGGCCTGTCAAGCTGTCCTCTGCACGCTGCTCCCAGTCCCTGGGGGCTAGGCACAAGTGTATTTGCTAGACCATAAAGTACTGCCTCTAGAAACAGACATCTCCGCAGGAATAAGGGCTCCGTGTGTTGCAAATGTTCAGTAGCACCACCCCGTATGGACCAGAACAGTCCCAGGCCTGTTACACAGATGACTGCCTCACCAGGATACATCAGCCCGGTGGTGGACAGGGTGGTGGACAGTGTTTGCTTTTGAATGCTAGGGGCCAGAAGTCAGGCAGAGCCCCACACTGACACCCAGGTTTCACGTGCTGAGAGGGACTTCATTCCCATCACACTAACCTATTTCAGTTCCCTCCACGGAACGTGACCTGGGCAGGAAGACACTCCACCGAGCAAAGTCAGGTCCCCAGTAGCTCCTGTTCCTGGGTGGGGCAGGGGGCGTTCTCATCCTGTTGGTCCTGAATTCTTAAATTTATATTTGTAACAAACTGTCTTCTCTTAGCTCCTCAGATGTCCAAAGATCTATTATTGTACTCTATGTCATGTATTAACAAACTGTTCTGTTGCCACATCAAAGGGTACGTATGATACAAAATTCACTGACAGAGAGAGATAGGAAGTCAGAGCTGAGGAAAGGAAGACAGACTAGACGTGAAGTTTTTACCCATATGCTAATTATCTTGACTTCGTCTTTTCATCATATACACATATATTTAAACATGTAAACTTCAAAATAAACTAGAATAGAGTAAAATAGAAAAAAAACCTCAAAAGAGTACAAAGGACAAGTTTCATTCTTTAACTTTTTTCTTTCAACTATGAATGAAAAACCTAACTTTTGTGAATTTGTAAAATAAGTAATTGATATTAAAAGAATAATCATCTCTGGTATTATCTCTGACCAGTTTGTTTCTATTGATATTATTTGAGACGATATAATTTCATGTTTATTATTTCAGAGCTAACCCTCTTCATTTGGCAATAATGTATTATTGCTTTTCTATCGTTTGCTTTAATGATTGAATTATATGCTGTTCATGGAAAATGTACAGATATTATCTATTTCATCAATCTTCCGCCAATAATTTGTTTTTTCCTCCTTTTATAACATGGTTGCAATAAACACTTTTGTGCATCTCTTTTCTGTAAAACATGGTCAATCTTTTTTATGGCAAATTCCTAGAGGTGAGATCCTGGGGTCACAACACACCCGAGGTACTGTGTGTCTCTCTGAGGACACCGGCTGTGGAGCCAGGCCTTCTCGTATTGCATCCCAGCTTGGCCAGTGGCCTGCGGAACAGGCGTGGGGATTCCTCAGAATGGTGGTTTCCCCACTAGTGAGTGTAGGTGACAATAGTTCCTCATTTACTGAGTCTCTACGAGATGCAGGTGGCCCAACTAATACACATTAAGTCCTTAGATCATTGCCCAACCCACAGTGTGTTCAAATCTCGTGGCTATTGTCATCAATATTGTTGCTGTCCCTTTGCCAGCTTGTTCTCCGGCAGTGTCCCAATTTAGACTCCCACAGCATCCTATGAGAGTTTGTTTCCACATGCCTTTGTCAACACCGGGCACTATCATTCCTTTTAGTATTTTATTATATGCCAATCTGATACTCTACATTGTTACATTAATTTTTCTTCCTTGATTACCAGTGAAACTTCTTCTGTCTTTATTGGTATTTCTTTATTCATGTGGGAATTTCCATTCATGACTTTTTCCTGATTCTGATAGATTATTCCTTTTCATATTAAAATTTTCTTTAATGTAGTAATGATATTAATCTTATTTATCATGTATACTATAAATTTTAAATTAGAATATGTTCACAATTATGGGAGACTCGCGAAGACAGCCTAGTGCTTCATGCCCGCTTGTTGCTAACAGTGCTGTAACACATGGGTCACACCCCTTGAATCAACTTCAGTGTAAATTAAATAATGTTCATGCTTTATTTGAATTTCACTGATTTCTCATTATATCTTTTTTTTCCGTGCCAGCATCCCATCTGAGACACCACATTAGCCTTCAGTTGTCCTTAGGTTCCTCTAGACTACAACATGTTCCCGGACTGTCCTTGTTTCTGATGATCATGGCTGTTTTAAAGAAAGCTGGTCAAATTATCTTAGAGTGTTCCTCATTGTTATTGGTCTGATGTTCTCATAATTACATCAGCCACTCTTCTAACGAAGCTGGGACAAAAAAAGATCAGAATAACTTACGTAATTTTTGGTTTTTCACAAGGAAGATGTTTCCTCCTAAGAAATATGACCTGTATTACCTTAGAGAAAGGGCACTGAGTCATGGAAGAGACAGAGAGCATCGCTGTGTTTCCATCAAAAATGTTGTGACACGTACAGAAATAGCCTCTTGTGGCCACCTTTCATTAAGACTTGCACAAAATCCCAAGTTAGCAGCTGATTCAAGGAAGGCCACCATCTGAGCATTTTGGAATAATGCAATTGATCACGTAGTTTTACCGTGGTCCAATGTAGCAGAGATCATTGGAGAGAGACACAGTACAGACAGTGACGTCCCAAGACTGTCTTTTCAAGTGTTTAAGGGAAAAGGCTTAGAGTTAAATTGCCTGGGTTTCATCCCCAGCACCAAACAAATATCCCAGAAAGCAAAAACAAACAAATCATATACCCACTTAATCTGTCTCCCTCAGTGCTTCCCCCTCCCCCCCGCCCACCTCTCTCAAACTACATGGGTTCAAATGTTGATCCTACCTCTTTATTAGTTGCCTGACTTAGAAATCTCTGTCAGAGTCCTAATCTCACAATGAAGGAAAAGGTAGCAGCTGTTCTGTGGGTAAGACAAGATAATAGGCACAATGTTAATCATGGTAATCGTTAGTCTTTCATTAGAGCCTTCTGATGGGCTCTGGTCCCCTAAAACATAGAAGTTACTATCTCATACACCCCGAAACACTGCTGAGTGTATGTGTATATACTTTGGAAGCCAGGTCAGCGAGTAGCAGGGTTGATAATCCGGTCTGAAAACTGTGAAGTCAAACCAGATAGAAAGCTATCACCTCTGTATATAACTAGACCTTTGGGCCACTCCAGAAAGGCTGGGGTGTTTCCTTAGGAAGTGCCTTAGAATCAGCTACATCTCTTGCCCGAATCCTCAATCTTTTTTGCCTTATACCACAAGTGGGTTATTGTGTCTTAATCACAAGTAGGTTGATTACTGGAAACTTTCTCCTTGGCTCAGGACCTTTTTGTTTTGAATTAACTGCAAAGTGATCTGTCACTACCAATCTCCATTGCCGCCCTGCTTGGGACAGTGTACAAGCTTGCATCATAGGATTTTTGAGTCAACTGATTCTCGGTGGGAAGGGGAGGGATTTTTCCAAAGACAGCCATTTTCATGAGTAAGCCATTAGTTTTGATCTATACTCTCTGGAAGTAATTACATTCGAAGACCTAGTTTCTAGGAGGCTTACCTGAATCCTGACATAGAGCTATAACGCTACCTTATCCATCTTTCAAATCTGATAGGAAGGCACAGGTTCGTTTTATGTTCAGACACTGTTGCATATACTAACACTTGGAGATGTTTTGTCACTTAAAATATTTCAAGTGTATTGAGGTTTACTCACAGCCAAACATTAAGGGCTGAGACCATGTTGATTTTGACCAGTAGAGACAATTATAATTTGTATCTTTGGATCCCTGCCTGGGCTTGGAGTCATTGCATTGGTATGAGTTGGACAGAAATTTGTGAGCACATACTTCATTCAATATTTTTGTTCTGTAAATTAGGAAACAGAGCACAAAAATCATTTGCACCATGGAATCGAGGCTGAGTTGAAGACAGTGGGTTGGATTCAGTTTCTTTTACGTGATAGTCCCCCGTACCTTTGGGGATCCTTCTCCTCCCTGTGCAGAGCTGCTCACGCCCTCTCCTAGCCACTTGCTACTCTGTGTCTTGCTCCATCATCATATCCCTTTCAGTATGTTGTATTTACTTTTCTGTTTATTTTTCTGCACCATCCTCTCCTAGCAGGCTTGGTGTCCCGTGAGGGCAGTGACCTTGCTTATTGTTTTCTGAATTTCTAGGGCCATTACATGTTTATTGCGTGAATGAAGATGTGGCCACACAGCATGCCAGCTGGATGAGTAACATTCAAACTTGTAGTTAGCTATTAAGCATTCTTTATACCGGGAATTTGCCACTAGTCTGTAGTGTGGAGCTGCAAGTCAGGCCTTCGTCCTTACGTGCTCTGTGTGGTCCACCTCTGGACTTATTTGGTGTGGGGTGTTTCCCTCAGGGACCTCTATGGGGTTCGTGTGACTCCTGCTTACACATACTGAAGAGCCTCTAGCACAGCCATATCCTTTCATAGACAGGAGGCTGAATGGTCTTCTGACCCCAGATCTTCCAGCTCCCTTGGAGGACACTCAGAGGACTGAGGAACTGAATTCATGGGAAGCTGAAACAGAACAACCTTTTATAATATTGGAGGCCATCGGGAGAATAGTCAGCGAGATGGCCGTCACTGGCTTCAGCAACATCAGGGGCCGTGGCCTTTGAGGAGGATTTGATACCGAGAGACTGTAGCAGTAGTAGTGACGATTATCAGCTGACTTCCTGCTGCCTCACATCCGGGCCCTCCTCCTCGCCTGTCAAAAACACATTTTGCAATTGTCCTCTTCTTTCAGGCCACTCAGGCAGCTCTGCCATGACTCAGCTCCACTGTGTACCTCTTAGGTAATGTGGCCTTAGGAGTATCACGTGGGGTCCAGAGAGCTGGGGGCGGGGGTGGGGATCTGCAGTGTGGTGGCCTCCTGGGAGCTTTCCAGGGCGGTGAGAATGCGGGGCATACTCACATTCCGGGAATCTGGTATATCCTCAATTCTTGACCCGTGCTCCACCTATGAACCCGAATTCCTGCATTTGGAATTGGGTCAAGGCAAATATAGGTGATGATTTTGGTAGCATAGGAGCTTTAAATAGTTTACAAGGACTGAATGGTCAGAGTCAATGTTTTAGCCTTATTTTTTAGTTTGGGTTAGACTTCAGTGAAAAACTTAGCACTTGACTAGAAAAATACATTTACTGCGTTTTGAACAAGGTTTGTTAAATGTGAATAAGCTATTCGGTTTTAAAAGGTTTGATATTTTATACAATATATTTTAAAAACCAGAGTCTGACAAGGGAGAGGTTAAGGGTGTATAGGATGGATATTTGGTGGGGTTATTAGCATCTGGGGTATTTTCTGGGACCATGGGCTTCTTCTTGCCACCCTAACGAGGGTGGTGATCTTACGGTGGGCTGTGTTTCTCAACTTCTTCAGAAGGTAAGCCGCCTTCCTCTCCATCCTGGGGTCTCCCTGAGGTTAGCTCTGATCTGTTCTCAAACTGGTGTTTCCCTGACAGGGTTGAATCACAGGTTGGGGGCTTTTTCCAAGGCCAAGAAGGGGATCTTGTGATAAGTACATGTGGCAGAGGTGCATCATCAAAAGGAAGAATTTTCCTTCTGTCTCTGGCTCGCACAGTCTGTGCTGCTGGCCAGGCCGTTGGCCAGAGGTCAGGGGCTAGGCATGGTCCCCGAGTGCCCAGAGTCATCACACTGGTTGTGTGCGTCCCCGCACGAGAGATGTCTTGTGCAACCTTCATGCAGATGAGGTTTCTGAGAGCAGTGTGGAGGAGTTGCTCCCTCTCTGGGGAGCACGGCAGGGCAGAGGGAGGTGGGTGGGGCACACTCTGGTGGCACCCCATCTGGAATCTTCTTGACCTGCAGTGTTTGCCAATGTGGACCTGGTTCAGCCTCTGGTGTTAAAGGCTCACATGCAGACGCCTCTGTAACTGGGGCAGGGAGCTCGTGAGAGCAGCTGGATCCGCCCATGGCAGCCCCATAAATGGAAGCCCAGGCTTCCGCGCTGGCTTGTCTTCTGGTTTGCGAGGTAGCGCCCAGCCACCCATCTTCCCACCGGCCTGCCCACACCCAGAGCCCTGCAGCCGCACGTCTTTCATTTCAGGCTCCTTGTGCCCCATAGTAGATTTGCTCTGGAATCTTCACAAATCTGCTCCAGTGAACCCGGAACCCTCCTTGGCACCTGTCTGTAGATCTAGAGCTCACTTCATTCTAACCTGGCTTCTAAGCCACCATGCATAAGTGATGGGCCTCTCTGTGTTTCTTGACCCACTGGAATTTTTGATTCAATGTAGTCTCCATTTATCTTGGGCATCTCTGTCCTCCTATCTTTCTAGACTCCATCCTCTTGGTTTTCTACCCCATCACTGAGTGACTGAGTGGTCCTCGCCAGCTGGTGAACAGGCTCCTGCCCCACCGAGTGGTCCTGAGAAGCTGCTGTGTCCCAGCTTAGAGGAGTCTTCTTTTTTTCAGTTTGGGTGACCTTGGCCACTCTATGTCTAAGTATCTCCTGTGTCATGGCAACATTATCTATCTATCTATCTATCTATCTATCTATCTATCTGTCTGTCTATCTATCTCTGTTTCTATCAAATTAATCTTCTGTCCATCTTTCACTTCTGGTCCAAATATCTCTAAGCTCCAGATCTGGATAACCCCATTTCTCCCAGTCATCACCCATAGACGCCTCGCTGTCCACCTCATGACAAAAGCCAGTGACCTGGAAGTCTGTCTGCTTTCTTTGCTGTCTTTCCTCCCATTCGTTGGCTGCATTTGCGAGTCCTGTTAATTATTCTTTTGGAATATTTGGAGTCACTCGTTGCTTCTCCACCACTGGCATCTATCACTTTTGAACTGTAGCCACCCTGATACCCTTCCTGTTCGGCTCTTGCTTGCTCTGTCATTTGCCCTTTACCCGCTTTGAAGCTTTGAATCAAGTATCCGCTCTCTGTTTCATACCCTTTAGGGTCTTCCCATTGTATTTTGAATAATATTCAGCTCTCATGAATATGCTCTTGAGGGCTGGTGGGATACACAATTAGACAGGTGCATGCTTGCTTATATGAACAAACCTATCCATTTGGGTACATATTCACCTTGGCTGTGTGTCCCTATCCGAGGATGGCCTTATTGTTAGGGGTTTGGGGCCCCTAAGAGTCTGGTGTCATGCTTGGCTTTAAATAGATGTGACCGCTGGATGTTCTCTCGAATGTAAAGTCCACAAAGACCCTGCTTCCGGTCTGCTCACTTCTGTGTCTCCAGCACCTTAGGGAGGGGCTGGCATACAGCAGCTATTCAGTAAGTATATGTTGAATGAAGGAATGAATAAAAGGATAGGAACACCGTAGGTGGTCTATAGATAAGTTATATCATTCTGGCTATTTAGGAATCACAGTTGCCAGTCAATTAATATATAAGCAAAATTTCCCTCAGAGTCCCCTCTGGGTCTGGAGGACTAGCACAAGGGGTAGAGCGCTTGCCTAGCAAGTTCAAGGCCCTGGGTTCAATTCCCCAGTACCGTGCGAACTGGTTGTGGTGGTACATGCCTGTAATCCCAGCTCTGAGAAGGCTGAGGCAGGAGGACTGTTGTTTGCTCCAGGCCATCCTGGGCTACATAGTGAGTTCAGAACCAGCCTGGACTATACAGCAAGACCCTGTTGCACTAAAGAGAAAAGAAACCTTCTCACCTCCAGTGTCCCTAATACCATCATCATCACCCGCCATCTCTATCACTCTGACTCTGATCACACCACCATCACGCCTGGACCCAGCTGCTCCCAATTCCAACTTCCGAGCTCTGAGCTAGTACTTCAGAGTGAGCTGTCAGACTATCAGATGTCTCCAGCTGGTCAGGATCTGACTGAGCTAGCACAAGGAGCTATCCACGGGCATCGTCCTCCAGACCGTGATCTGGGGCAGTGCCTGCCACTCCAATTTTTGAGTGAACTTCTAAGTAGCAGAGCTCTGAAGACATGTGTAATAGCCCATAATGTATGGTGTTCATAAAACTGAGGGTGTATCATTAAAGATCATTTTCTCTGGGCTAAAGTTTATATTTTTAGATAAAAACATGGACTTTGGAATCACTGGCTGGATTTAAGTCCTGAGTTTGGCATACATTGGCTGGGTTATCTTGGTGCAGTTGTCAAACGTTCAGGGCCTCAGTTCACTCACTCCAGCAGTCTCATCTACATGGCTCTGATGAAGTACTGGATTGGTGGCAAATGAAGTGACTTCTAGGTCCAGAGTAGGGGAGGGTCGTCCTCATGCTAAAAGGTCCCGACTACTAGGCTGGACCTTCCCACCCCAATGCCTTTCCCCACATTGTCACTCTGTGTGAGGTCTGCCTGGTCTTTCAGAGTTGTTACACACTATCTTCTTCCTGAATTTTCTCTTAAACTTCTGCTGTTTTTCCAATCTTGTCGCTGAAGTTTCTTCTCCCAGTAGCCTCTGGGCACTGGAGCTTCTCAGGGTACCGTCTTCAGTCCTTTTCCCACCTTGACCCATATTCTGTTCAGACTTACACACTGTGCACATGATGACGGCTCTCAATGTCAGTCTCCATACCTGGTTCACCTGACCTCCCAACTCACAGATATGAACATTTACGGTCTGTATTTGTTTGGATGTTCATAAGCATCTCAAAATTAATGTATTCAAAACTGTGTCCCGAGCCTTCTCCTGGCTCAGCTGTCCCCAAGCCAGTTCCTCCCCTCAACTTCCCCAGCCCAGCAAACGGTGGCTGCCGCTACCTGGCGGTGGTTCGAGAAACCTGGGCTGCAGCAATGGCGTCCTCACCGATTTCCTGTCTTCCCTCTTCTTGCTTTCTCTAGCCTATTACTCATACCTTTTACTCCATGCACATACTGAAAATATTCAAATATAATCATAACACTTCAGCTTTAAATCTTTAATGTTTCATGTTAGTCTTAGGACAGAAGTGCACATCTTTCAGGCCATGTAAGGTTTGTGCCCGGTCTATGCCCCTCTTTGTCACAGTTATGGGTCATGTTATTTGCATCCCGTCCAAAGAGCACATTTGTCTTTTCAAACACACTATTTTCTGCTTATTTCTTTTTTATCTTCCCTTTCAACACTTCATTTTCCTTTTTTTGGTCTTCTGTTCGTGAAGGCAATTGTCTAACTATTGTTATATATATATATATATATATATATATATATATATATATATATCCTAAAAATTTCTTTTATCAAATGTAAATAAATTTAGGCAGTACGGAAATTCTTCAAAAGGCTGAAAATAAATATTCCATCTGATCCAGTGATACCACTTCTGGGAATCTTTCCAAAAGAGTTAAAAACATCATATATCAGATATACGTGTACACACATGTTCAAAGTAGCACTAACAATAACTAAAGTGTGGAAGACACCAAAATACCCATCAACAGACCAATGGATACAAAAATTGCAGTATATGTACATAATGGGATATAATTTCTCTATGCAGACAGATAGGTTTGAGGCTTTTGTAGGTAAGTGTATGCAACTTGCGACCATTATGCTCAGTGAAGTGAGTCAGACGCACAAGGTTAAATATTGAATAGTTTCTCAAATATGAGAAACTTAGAATATAATCACTTTACAGAATCAGATGGGGGTGATAGGAGGAATTGGGGGGAGGGAGCTGGTGATTAAAAGGAGAGAGGAGAAGGGATTTTAATTCTGACGCAATATATATATGTGCACTAAATAGTCAAGTTCAATGTAAACATCTATTGCATATAAACATATTAATAAAATGGGAAAAATGTAACAAGAATTCGCATGACAAAAAAGAATTATGTGTTTCTGTGGCTCACATTTGCTACAGTGTTTGCCTCCTGTGTTAGGCCATCTGCATGGAGCATAGAGCCGTGCCTGTGTGTTCACCATTTCACTTGTAGTACCCAGGATACAGCTTAAACATAACAGGTGCTCAAAAGTACTTGTTGAATAATAGATTAATACCAGAAGCTTATCCTGATATTAAACTATGTTTTAGCAAATGAGAGGAGATTTTAAACTATTTGGAGTGTACTGTGGACCCTGAATCCAGATTATCTGGATTTGAAACTCAACTTTCTCAATTATTGGTGAAATCTTGAGTAAATTATTTAGTTTCCTTGAGCCTTAGTTTCTTGTCTATAACGTTTTCATAATAATATGACCTACTTCTTTGCTTGTTACAAGGATTGTAACAGTATTGCAATGATATTGTAACATGTATTTAGAAAATGTCTGCCTCATAGTATTTGCCATTGCTACCGTCATTGTTACTGCTGTAATTATGACTTTACCCTGTATGTGGTGCAGGGGTCACTCTGCAACATCTCCGGCAGGCAGTTTTGCAAATCTGCTGATGGGGAACATTTTCTCTGAAATTTCCAGCTAGTTCTATAGGAATTCCAAGCTATTTATCGAACAGTTGGCTTTATTAACGTGTAAATCTATGTCGGTAGTAGCTCTCTGCCTGCAGTAATAATATTATTAATCCATTGTATTTTAACAGTTACTAAATATCACCACAAATAACTCACTTGCTCATGCAGAGAACCATCTAGGAGAGATGTGAGCAGGTGACCATAGTTCAGCTTCACAGCTGCAGCAGCTGAGTCTAGGAGGTTGCCCACGGCTGTGCAACCGCTAAGTAGATCACCTTCTCATAGAAGCGAACTTCAGAGAGTGCTGTCTGTTCACTGGGATGCATAAAACTCTTCATTTCGGTGAGAACAAAAATTGAAAATTTTCTACTTTTAAAAATTTCATCCTATAAAATTCTCTCCAAAATTTGGTGCTTGTTTTCTAATTAAAATAGTGTTAGGATGGTAGTGTGTACGTCTTGGTTCTAAATAGTGTATGTGTATTACAGGGCACTCTCAAAAACGTCCACTCTTACTAAAGTATACGTTCAGAAAAGTGTGTATAGCTAATAAGTACATAGTTCATTGAATGCTCACACACGAACACGATGAGGTTGGCAGCTCCCAAATGGCGAAACAAAAGCTCACTAGCAACACAGATGTGCCCTTCCTGCTCCCTCCCATCTTGTTACTACTGACTTAGAACTAGGCCCTGATGCTAGGAGAAGCCGGCTGCTTGGTTTCTTCAGTTCTTCTTGCTGGCATAACAGTCAAAACACGTAAGTGGCCATGCCAAAGTACAGGTAAAATTTACTGCATAGTGGGTGAAGATAGAGGTAAGTGTTCAAGAGAGATGGAGGCTCTGAGTGCAAATTTGGATAGTGACTCAGGCCTTTGATGAGAAGGCAGCTTTGCGTAGGTGAGTTAGGCCTTCGATGAGTACAAAGGCATCTGCCCCCGACTGCAAGTTTGAGTAGTGGGAATTGTATCTTCCATGTGGAGGTGGGCAGTGCCTTGAAAGCATCTGCCCTGAGTGCAAGTGTGGATACATTTTTGTGCACACAAGAGTTAGTTCTGGGTTTCAGGGAACAAGGGAAATCATAATGCTTACCAACATTTTTACTTAGCAGCTCCTCTGAAATTCCAATATGGCTTCCCTTCCAGGTCATCATTCCCTCAGGGCCTTCATCTTTTAAGAAACTTGGGAAAGACATGTAGAAGAGAGATAAGTTCTCAATTTAAAGCAGGTCCCAACCCAAAGGCAAGAGGATCTTTAGGAAAATCTCCTCTTCCTGGTGTGGTTGGGTCCTGGGCTACGCTGTGTGCCCTGTTCTGGAGATAGAGGCCTTGTGTCCCTGGGTAGGACAGTCAAGAAAGTACGCACTGTGTCAGTAAATGTCACTGTGCCCTACGGGATTGCTTGGAGTCTGAGGCCTGACAAGTGATTATGCGTGCATTGAGCGCTGAAGTCTTTGTGCTGCCATTGAGTAGTGCTATTTTGCTTTCGCTCGGGCCCTCTCACATTTAAGTAGCTGCTCAGCAATCTCATGCCTAAAACAGGCACATTCACAGGCTTGACTCCACGACATAGATACATTTTGCCATTTACTTAACATAAAAGATGTAAGTGGGGGAAAACACTATGTTGTGTGTCGAACCGCATAAACAACTTTGACCTCCATAAATGGCAATTTATTTGGCCATCATAAGACTTTTTATGCCTCTGTCTTCTCCTGCCTGTTTATGTTCGCGAGATCCATCCACATTGCTGTGTGTAGTTGCATACTTTCATACGTATTGCTGTAAAAAGCTTACTCTGCTCAGCACCGGCATCTCCTGCCCCCTCCGGTGGCTCATCTGGGCCCGGGGGCATCCGTTCAGTGACCGGCTGCCGAAGGAAACCTGTGGGCAACTCAGAGGCAAAAGCACGTGAAACGTGAAAGATTAAAAACAGTGAAATGACTTAGGTGCAGAAGATTAATATGTTAAACACTGTATGGTTTCTCGGACTTGGAAAACCCAGAACACACACATTCTTTGGAACCATACGAAGTGATAGCCGGAGCCGGGGGAAGGGACAGGGAGGGCGTGGGAGGGTAGAAGATGGGAAGGGATTGTGAAGTCGATGTGATACGTAGATGTACGAAACACCCAAATTCATTGTAAATACTATGCATTACATCTGTATATTAATAAAAATAGTGTGTGTGTGGGGGGAAAGAATAAAAAAAAAATGACCAAACTTCCTATTACCTTCTTAGCTACCTGTGGCCCCTGCTTGCGTAGTTTCAGTGATGGAGAACTCACTACTGCACGAGCGCCCCTCTCCATCTGCTGGCTTGGTTTTCTCCTGACAGAGCCAATACCTGCTTCTCTGTGCTCTGGGTCATTGCTCCATCCTGGTCGTTGCTGACATCACAGTGGGCGAGTCCACTGGTTCTCTCTTTAACATTTAAAAAATCTGAAAAAAGCCACGTGTGCTGAAAAAAGTCTTGTCATCTCGCATGAAGCATGCCACCCTTCAGTCCCAGCTTATACAACTAAGCGTCTGGTCTCCTCGTCCTTCTGCCCACGTTCACGTGGACGGTCTGGAAGCTGGCCAGCACCCACCTCTAGGTGCAGTCTCTGGGACGGGGCTCGTGAGGCCCTCAGACCTGCAGAACGCCCTTGTGGCCGCTGTTCTCTGTGCATTAACACTCTCACTCCCCATGGAGCTCTCTCTCACTTGTCAATCAATCCCTGTCCACTCAGGATTCCCCACTGCTACTCCCTCGCCCCCTCATCATATTTTCTTCACTTTCTTTTCTTGTTTTAGGGGGGTGGGGATAGGACTCCGTTCTGTAGCCCAGGCTGGTCCTGAACTCACTATGGAGCCCAGGCTGGCCTAGACCTAATGGCAATCCTCCTGCCTCAGCCTTACGAGTGCTGGGATTACGGGCGTGTGCCACCACGCCCAGCTTATGTGGTGCCGGGGAATCGAACCCAGGGCCTTGCACTTGCTAGGCAAGGGCTCTTACCGCTGTACCATTCCTCCAGCCCCTTCTTCGTTTTCTCATCTATGCATCTGCTTAGTTTCTTCTTGTCCGTTGTCCCCTGGTGTAAGCCCCGGGAAACCGGGACTCTGTGCATGGAGGGCACCACAGTGCTCGGAGGAGACCTTGGCACAGAGGAGGCCCTCAGCACCCCCCCCCCCCCCCCGAGCTAAGGGTGGTGTCTTTGCTTGAATTTTGATCTCTGAGCCTCCATGCTGAGCACTGTGCGTGCTGCTCTCAATCCACAACGCCCTTAACCTTGGCTTGCACATGTGGCCTTCCTCTCTCTCTCTCTGTTAGACTCTGCCTCCTTGTACCCTTGCCTCCACCAGCGCTTTGTATTGGTGGGGATCCCAGAATGGGCAGCTTTCTCTGGCCCAGGCCAGGTTGTGTGGCCGGCTGAAGGCCAAGTGTGTGTCTATGGCCATTAGGTGGTGCTGTTGGGAAGGGAAAAGGCACCCCCCCTTTGGCTTCTAATGGAGGGTGATTTGTTTATGAGGCTGGCTGGGGAAAGGTGAGGGGGCGCAGGTTGAGGTGAAAGATCTTTCCAGCCAGCCTGCCTCTTGTGGTTATCTCCAGGTACAAGGCAGGTGTCTGTAGGAGCAAAAGAAGAGCAGGAGTGGGTGACTGTAGGCTTGCTGCCCACCTGGCGGGGGGTTCTGGGGTTAATGATGGCTGTGGGCAGGGAGGCGATGGAACTATTCCTCCTGTAACACCTGTACGAGTGAGGATGTGCTAGTGCATGTTTGTAAGGGTTGTTCTGCGGATCTGCCTGCCCCTCACTACCAGCATCCCACGTAAAAGGTGAATGGGGCAGGCACTGGGCACTAGCCCTTCTATGTTGGCTATTTGAAAGGTCCTTGGCTGTAAACTCCTCTAGCACGGCAGCCTCAGTACTACCATGCTCCTACCACATTGAGCGTAGTGTTTGGTACATGTAGGTAGATGACTTTGTTTATTTGGGACTAAATGGGTTCCCAGGGTGCAGGGTTTGTAGAGTGAAAACTGTTACAGTCCTGGGCAAACCAAGGTGAGTTAGTAATCTTATCAACCCAGGAGGCCTCCTACTGGCCCAGAGGTTATCATGGTCCTTTGTCCCTCCCTGCCTCAGGAGGAGCGCTGGTTGGCTGGCTGTGAGGGTGTCTTTTACCTCAAGGTGACTGGCCCTGTGAGGCCAGGCAGAGAACACAGAAAAGCCCAAGATCTTTGATCCGGGACGCTCACGCTGGCAGGAGGCACGTGTCTTCATACACAGGCAGCTTCCAGGGGACCACAGACCCTGTGGCCGGTCCAGGAGCAAAGAGCCCAAATGGTGAGAAGCAGGGTCCTCCCTGTGTACTTAGGAAATGGGCTTGACACCATAGGAGGTTTTCTGAAGACTGTAAGCTTGAAACCTGTCATTTAGCAGATATCTATGACGGGTAAAGACAAGAGAAAGGTGTGACGGGCTGTAGGTGGGAAAGTAGGCAGAACTCATGGGCGCAAAAGAGAAAGGAGATCCAGGAGTGTCACAGAGGCCCGTGGACTTCCTGCCTCCTCACCTCTGAGCACCCCTTTCACTGGGGTCCTTTGTCCCCGGACCTCAGTTCTGTCCAGGAACCAGAGCTGGGCAAGTCTCAGAGTTAGAGGGGTTGGGAGAACTGTTTGTGACTCTCTCATTTATGCGCCTTGGGTTCATAGAATACAATCTGTCTACAGGCAGCACCTGCCACGATCAAGTAGATCTCACTATTAAAAAAATTCTTAAACTGAAACAAAATTCTTAACTGTTGCTCATGGGTCCAACTCTGTCCTTTAGCATTTCCCAGAAATCTCTTCCCTTTCCCATAAAAGCATTGACGTTATTTGAAGATCGCTACATTGCTTGATGGGGTATTTTCGGGGGTTTTTCTTCTCCACATTTCAACAGCTCTGGCAAGAAAGCCTTCTAGGCCACTGCTCCGCTCGCCTGCCTCTCACGCCCGAGAGTGTCGCAGATCTCTAGAGTCCAGCCCGGTCGTTGGCAGAGGGAGAGCTCTGTGGATATTGTTGTTGAATGAATGAGAAAATCCATAGCTTCCATCCTACACATGGAGCTCACAGGCCTGCTATTGTTTCATACTAGCTGTGGACTAGAACTAATGCCACCTGCCACTCTCCTTGGTGTTGCCCCTCCCCCTTCAGCAGAGACACAAATAGCAGAGGGCGGTGCAGTGTGCATGACTTTCGCTGGCTTCCTGACCTTGGCGCTGTGTGCCTCGGCCTGGGTCTGTGTCATTAGGGCCCAGGTCCCAGCAGCCGCCTGGGCAGGGATGGGTCAGAACTGTGTGATCACTAGGAGGTGGGTCAGTTCCCATGACAGCTAGATGAAGCCCTGATGGCTGCTTGGTGTCTCTATCTGCAATCTGCAGGCTGTGCCCTTCCATCTCGGAGGCCTCCTTGGTAATCATCGGGTTGTTCCTCCATACGATCCAGCTGGACTGTCCCTGCTCATTAACCTGTTAATATCTGAGTGTCTGATCTTGGTCTTCAACCTGTACTTGCCTTTGGTGTCAGAGAACAGACATTTTTTGGGTTTGAGTCAAGTTAGAGAAGTGTCTGTGAATCTCCTGCTGCCCTATCTGGATCCTTCGCCAATGAGAAAGCTGTCTGGCCCAGCTCAGCCTGCAGCTCTAGGGAGCAGCTGGGACCATGAGCAGTTATACCCTGCGGAGAGATGGCTTATTCCAGGGTTAGATATGGATGGGAAAACTCATTCCCACCAACCAGGGAGGAGAAAAACTGTACTTTAGACATCTGGAAATATTCAGGGACTTGGGCCATTTGGGAGTTTTTTTGGAAAGACACCCTCGGCATGTGTGGCCTGCCAGACACACATCTCCTAGCTCTGCAGAGGACTACTGGTGATTCACGCACCATTGTCTCCTTAGTACCCAGTACAATACCTGGCAGGCTGACTGGCTTTTCTGAAATCCAGGCAGGTGGCGGTGCTGACAGTTTTGGTCCTTGTTCTGTGTTCTGTGTTCACCTCTGAAACTTGTTTATTGAGTCTCTCGCTTTGACATAAGTGCTATAAGTGCTGTGGATTGATCTGTGATGCGACTTTGACATAATTTCCCTCCCTTTAGTCTTTTCTCCTGAAAAGCAAGAATCAGAGTGGGAATAACCTGGATCTCAAGTTCTGAGTGTGTGCAGGTCCCAGCTTTCTGCTGGGTGTTCTCTTGCGTAAAGTGTGTGCTTGGATCAGCCTAGGACAGGTTATGAGTGCGGGGGCCCCTGTGACCCTAAGGAGGCTCCTTTCAATGTCATTCTCTACACCTGTGAGATCTGTGTTTTATTCCTATTTCCAATTCCTTTCCAGGAGAAGGAGGCACTCACCCTCAGGACCGCAGGTGGTTGGGCAGCGGGAAGGAAAGAGCACACATGGAGCCAGATGTCAGAGTCTCAGGATCAGTTTTATTGTATATTTTACCTTCACCAGGAAGAAGAAGGCGAGGCAGCTGGAGAGCAGACCAGCTTGAGTCACAGAGACACAAATTACATTTTAAAAGAACCTTCATGGTGACAATTAAGGACCCAAAGTAGGTCAGCTACAAAGCGCAAAGGTTGACAAGGACCCCAGCATCTCGTCTGGCATCTTCTTATTGGCTGTCTGGATTCAAACAGTCACATAATTTGTTCCTTTTAAAAAGTGACACTCAACATTACAGTGCCTGATCATTGTGTCTATGACTGGATAAGAGAGAACAGTGCCCAGTTGTGATTTCTGCACCTCCACTGTCCTCTTCTCAACACTCGTGGCTGTGATGGCGACACTAGGCACAGAGTCTGTAAGATCTGGGCTGTTGCAATGCTTGAATGAGAGTCCGACCTTTTGAGAGACAGATGGGGCACCCTGAGTTGTGATACACTGGGGCTGGGAGGATGGTTGTACACCACACCCCCATCCCCGAGGGAACTGCATTAGGCTTCAGTGGTCTCCTTGATAATCACACCATTCCCACGGTGATAAGTCACATCAGACTGCTGAAAAAAAATGCTTATTCACAAAGGTTGATAATATACAGACAGAACTGTTTTCAAAGACACAGATCGAATCCTGAATACTGAGGGAGTCAGGAGGCAAGAACAGTGTACATTGTACGCAGAGATACCTGCAGGAGAAGGTCGCCAGAGCAGGGGCTAGGTTTGGGCCTTTCATCTGTCGGTTGCCTTCCTGACCCCGGATGGCATGCGAGCAGCTACTCCCCCTTGCCAGGAGGTGAGCATTTCTCCTGAGCTCTCTGTGGGCTTGGCTCCTCGCATCGGGCCTTGGCCGGCTCCTGGCATGGCTCCGCCAGCTGAGGCAGACATTGATCTTGGCATGGAGGTGAGCATGGATCTTGGCCTTGTTGGGGGCAATTTTCTGGGCTTTGCTCCTGGCACTGAGGAAGACATATCTCCCGAGCTTGTGCTGGGCCCTTCCCTTGGCAGGGGTCAGCCTGTGCCTCACACTGCTCTTGGGCCTTTTGAAGAAACTGAGGAGGAGCACACGGCTGCTTGCACTGCTGGTCACTGAAAGACATCCTGGGATGATGGGCAGGACCTGAAACAACCACAAGACTTAAAATGATCCAGGCTCGGAGCGGGGGAATGACGGATCAAGAGAGGAGTGAGGGTGTAAGCGGTTACTAACTCGAAGAGCTCATTTCTCTGCTGCCTCTGTCATTTTATCATTCCATTTCTGCCTCAGCACCGTCAGACACTTATCTCCAGGGAGAGGGGATTCTCGCGGCTTTTGTCTGAGTAGCCATAACCTCAAGCCCTAGGCCCACCATACGTCTTTTCTTTCTCTTCTATTGGATCAATCCCTTTGAAAAGCAAGGCAAGAGATTGGCTAACATACACAAGATGATTAGACAGGCCCAAGAAATGGCCAACCACTTGAAAACCGGTACAAAATATAGGGCAAAGCAAGAGGACAGGAGTGCACTATTCAAGACGGAGCAGCGGGAGGCAGAGAGCGCAGGCGTCTTCACTTACCTGATCTCCAACAGGGCTCAACCAAGGGTGTCCACTGCACGCCCCGAAGGTGAGGCCTTTATATAGTCCTTGATCCGGCCTCCTGCAGGACTGATGGACCACGTGGGCTAATTGTGGAGTCACCACCACAATGAGCTTCCTCTAAAATCACAGATGGTTTGAGTCACTGCTTGGGATGCCTGTTAATCAGCCTGTATTTTGGCCTCTGGGTCTTCACCAGACCTCAGCAGGGAGTTCCTGTCACATCTCTTTCATTAGATGCGGCAGGAAGAGAATGGGCGCAAAATGTTATCTCAGTCTGTTAAATCGTGGTTGAGGTGTCTTGTCTGCCCAGACTGGTTCAGGATGTAGTAAGAGATAAGATCCACCGAGCTCGCCTCATCTCCACCAGCGGGAAGCCTTTATGCCCACGGCCTCTGAAATGTCTGGGCCAAGGGCGCAGAAGGCCTGCTTCACACAATTTTGCTGGATGCTTCTTTATGCAACCTGGAAAGACATACTTCCAGACTTGAAGAGACAAGTTGTTCCAGGGTTTGGATCAAATGAAGGGCGCATGGCCTTCTAGATAGACTGATTCTCCAGAAGGAAATTCCTCAGGGAAATTGGAGTCATTTGTTCCTCTTGAGCTGGCAAGTGGGGTGGAGGGCATTAATTTATGACACCCTTCTGAAAGTGCAGTTACTCACAGAATTTTCATAGTGACCAAAAAGACAGGTTGGAGCATGTTGGCCGGTACTCTTGCCTTCTGAAAAAGCTTTTCTTAGAACTCAGGTCAATAAAGCCGGGGGATGAAAGGAAAAGTTTCAAAGCAAACACACTCAGCTCTCTCTCCCTCTAAGTGTTGGGTTGCACTGCCACCTTTTACCTGATGTGCCCTCTTTCTTTGCGCCTGTCGAAAACGTAAACATTCTTCTAGCTCCCCTCAAATCTACTGCCTTCTGCGAGTGTGTCTTGGCTGCTCTGAACTAGAATGAGCCTCACCTCTGTGAGAATCCCACCGCGCCTATTGCTGGCACTGTTTTTATGACGTTTACTATCATGTTAGGAGTTTCCACTATTTATATGCAACACCATATTAATCTCTGGGGTTATAAGGAAGGATAGAGGCTGAAGGATAGAGGCTGTGCCACAGGTACAGGAAGTAGAGGACGATGGGAAATTCATGAAAAAAAGCAAGTCAGGTGAGATAAATATGCCCTAATGCAGGAATAAAATGGCAGATGTGCGAGATAGCTGGGATAAAGTGGGATCTCATGGATTGTTAATAGAAAAGGACTAATTATGAAAGAAGTGGCTAGTCCACAAAGTAGTAGCCTTGTGTTTTTTGGCCAATGTTGACCAAATTCCAGCGAATTTAAAAATAATGATTCTTACCTCTTTCCAGAAATTAGGGTTAAATTAAGCCCTTATCCTGAAGAGGCAGATTTAGGCTATTACCTAAGGAAGTATTGGCTGAAATCAGAAATATCTTCCATTATTTCTATAGGTTTTGGGTGTTTTATATCTGAAAGGTTTTTAAAAGGTGAACTTGGGGAGAGCAAGCCAGGTAATAGTTTTTACTTTTAAGATTGTTTCAAAGAGGATTGGTGTGACTCCAGCAGGAGCCTTTTGGAGTCCTGATGGGAGACAGAGCACATGGAGAGGGAGGGACTTGAAAGATAAGGTCAGCCAGGAATGTATGTTAGAACGAGGTGATTATATGCAGAGTGTGGAGGAGGGGGAGGCGGCTCTCCTCTTCCTTCCCATTCTTTTCCTTCTTTTTTGCATCTTCCTTTCCATTTTCTCTCTTACTCATTGTCTTCTTTGTCTTCTGTGGAATGAGGTTTAAGAGACAAAGAAACTCTGTGTGTCCTCAGGGACAAGGAATTATCCATCACTGAATCAATGAATTAATTCTTCAATGGTTCTTGACCTTACTTTTCAGGGACCTGTAGCTTTCACGGAGAAGACAGGCCTCGATATTTCAGAAGAAGCTCCTCTAATTTTGCGGGGCAGAATATTATAGCAGGCTCCTTGGGAGACACATAGTATGTCTTAGCGGACGTTAGAAATTGCTCCAGCTTGGAGGGTGGACGGGGCATTCCAAGCATCCTGGAGGAAAGAGTCCTTACTAGGAGGTCTTTCAGGTATAGAGATGTGAGTGGAATGAAAGAAAAGTCTGGGCGAGGAAAGGGATGAGGGAGGGATTGTGGGAAGACACCTGTTTGATTGAGATTTCCAGAAATTTCCAACAATGGGATGCAAGGGATAACTTTGCTCGTGCCACTTTCATTTTTGTGGTTTTGGTTGAGCTCAAAGACAAGGAGACTAAATGGCAATGCACAGAGGAGTGGAGAGACGAGGCTGTGTTCTCAAGTAGGGCTGAACCCAGTTACGCAGAGGTGGGTGGCGTTCTCTAAAAGGCAGCCTTGTCTGGCATTGACCTAACTTATAGGGGTGGAACATTCTTGAAATTGACTTCAAAGTCCTTCTGTAGACCAGTGGCCTCCCAAACCCAACCTAACCCAACCCCTAGAGTTGGTGAATATTTTGGGTTACTTCACAAAATGGTGAAAGAGAATTGCGGAAGTAGGTGGAATCTGAATTGGTGATCACATGATCTTAAACTAGATTATCCTGGGTCCTCAGGGTGGGGGAGCAAAGTCACTGCAAGGATCTTCAAAAGTGGGACAGGGGGCAAAAGAGACTGCGTCTAATGTGAAAGACTTGACAGGCGTAGCTGGCTCTATGACAGAAGCAGGCCGGGACCCGGGCAGATGGCGCCTCCAGGAGCTGGGAAGGCAAGGAGAGAGAGTCTTCTATGGATGCTCAAAGAAGAAAAGGAGTCTTGCAGGCGCTTTGATTTAGTCCAGCGAGATCTGTCAGAGTCCTGATTTCCAGAACTCTAATTTATTACTTTGTTTTGTGGTGGTGGCAGCAGGAGGAAGCTGATACACCTCCTCAGTGTCTGAAACTCTTGGGAAATCTGGAGGAGGGAAACCTCAGATAAAGCATTAAGTCTTGTTCTAGGCTGCTCCCCTTTCGGCAAATTCCCACTTGTCAACATCAGCACCCTCCCTCTGAGACTCACTTCTGGTAGAGGAGGTACAGAGGTGTGAACGGTACTGAACTTCATTCCGTGCAGAGTGTGTGATCCTGAGCGCGCGACAGCCTCTCAGAGCCGTGATCTCCTCCCGAAAGGTCAAATACTATTTCACAGATTTCTCATGAGGATTAATTTAGAGAACAGGTGCTTGAATACTTAGGGCCACCGAGCTACCTATAGAATGACAGTGCCATCTGAGTCAGTTCAGAACGTACCTCCTCCCTGAAGGTTTCCATAAGTCCTCATCTTTTTGTTGTATGTCCTTTACTCTGCCTCCCCATTTTGTTTTTATTTTCCCTTTTCCATACACTGTGATGCATATACAGGCGCCGATCAGCAACTCAGGACACTTGGCTCTGTCCTTAACGACCTCAGAGCAGTCCCTGGCTCTCTCTGGCTTCAGTTTTACCATCGTTAACATAGGAGTGTTGAGCTGGGCCTGGTGGCATCGGCCTGTAATCCCAGCACTCTGGGAGAATGAGGCAGAGGTTTGCCAATTTTGAGTCCAGCCTGGGCAACTTAGTGACATGGTGAGACCCTGTCTCAAAATCAAAACTAAAAAATGGGCTGAGGATGTAGCATAGTGCCAAGGCTCTGAATTCCTTCCTCAATACTACAATTAAAAAAAAAAAAAAACCAAGAGTGTCGGTCCTTCATCAGCGGGGTCCATTCTAGCTCTGACGCACAGAGGCACTACTAACATGATCATAGATGTGATGAGTCTAGATATGTGGGTGACTTCATATATTTACACATACGTGTGGGGAAATCTTCCTCCTTGGTTAGGTTATAATATATACTTAGAGGAAGACCCAGGCTTCTGTCCTCTACATGTCACAGTGACCCAGCTGGGAAGCTGAGAGACCTTAATTCTTCACTGAGGTGCAATATGGGAGAAGTTGGGATCTGAGCACCTCAAGGAGTATCTCCTGTAACTGGTATCTGGGATGTGACTTGGAGAGCTTTGGGGAAAATTGCACTACTCTGCCTCTGAAGATAAGGTGACTAAGGAGTTTCTCCGACTGTCCCCAGCCCTCCAGCAAGATCGGGGCTAATCTGATTCACTGCCATCTGAGATTTCAGATTTTGGACTTCTGGAGCTGTCATTACTGGGAGCCAGAGCATAATTAGACACAGTCAGCAGAAGAGACCCAGGTGAGTGCAGGATGTCCCTCCCCCCCTCATTCCCATCAAATAACTATCTATCTCCTGTGCTCAGATCATAAAATTTCCCAGGCTCCTCTGATTCATTTGTGTGCATATCATGGGGCAATGGGTTTGAAAAAGCCGAATAGTGCAGGCTGGGGCTCTTCCCACTTCCTGAGGGGCGTGTGACCGTGAAGAGCTTATTGAGCTTGTGAATTCCTGGGGGAGCGTCCACCATTCTTCTCCCTTCCCTTCTCCCCGTGTCACCAACACGGGGAGGTTGAGTCAGGTGTGGGAGGAGCTATGGCTCCGGCCCTCGGGGTCACAGAGACATGTGAGGCTCGACTCCAGTTCCTCATTTTAGCCCACCACGTGCTTGAGCAGGTGGCACACAACTGTTTATCAGCTGCATTTTTATAAACCAAGAAAATGAGGTGCCCAAGCGTCGCGTCATGCGGTAAGCTTGTGTCTAGTCTGGGCCATGGGACACAGAAAAAACACTGAGGAGATCACCGCATGGGTGGGTCTCTGTGAGTCCCAAGAAGACAAGGCCTCAATTCTCCCCTTAATTCTCTTTCACCATTTTGTGAAGTAACCCAAAATATTCACCAACTCTAGGGGTTGGGTTAGGTTGGGTTTGGGAGGCCACTGGTCTACAGAAGGACTTTGAAGTCAATTTCAAGAATGTTCCACCCCTATAAGTTAAGCCAATGCCAGATAAGGCTGCAGCTACAAACATTTTGGGGGACCTAAGAATATTTATATAAGGACCTGTCTTCTGTTTCAGAGTTCAGGGACCCCATATTAAGAACATAGACAACGGGGTGGAAAAGGTCACCCCGACTTGTGGAGGCTGGCTGTTGGTCTTTTATCCTTTCTCTTTTGACTCTGGGTTCTGGGTCAGTCTGGTCTACACTGGGGCAGAAGATCCTAGAATCTCTGAATGAGCAACTCACTGGGACTTTGCTTTTTCTATCCGTGCACTTTGGTTTTCTCACTGAGACATCAAGGGTCTTAAGTCTGTGTCCTGCTCAGACGCCCAGTGATGTAGCAGCTTCCTGTGTCCTCTCTTGTGGGCTGCTTGGGGTGGATGGAGGGGAGGCCCTGACTTTCTCTGCCTTCAGAGATGTCCTAGAACCAGGTGTGTCTGCCCCTTGCCCACTGCTGGCCACGGTAGATGGCAAAAAGTGCCTGCTGCAGCAGTGCCGGGATGCAACTCCAAGGGCGGCCCAAGTGTTTTCATGCAATTGGCATCCTGGGTTTCTAAGCTTAGATTCCACTGCCAGGGGCTTGGTGTAAATCGTCTCATGTCATCGCCCCTTTCTCACTCCTTCATGAGAATTTTCCTGAATTTAGCTGAAGACACTGAGAGGCCGCCTCGTGATGAAAAGGAGCAGCCTGCCTACCCTACACCGCTGGGCAGTGGAGCACTCACTTAGAACCTATGTCTGTGTGACCTTGAGCCTTTGTCCTCCACCTGGCTGCCTTCCAAGGTGAGAAACAGCATGGGGCAACTTGCATGCCCCTGGTGAGGCCAGGGTGGGAGCTGGCAAGATCAGCATCTTGTGGCCTAAGGAAAAAGTGGCCAAGGGCAGGGCTGGGACCAAGGCTGCTTTTCTTTGAGCCCCAGGCCTCCTGCATTTGGTGCCTTGACCCTGCGCCTCAGTGCCGAATTCTGAGGATGAGTAAGCGCTGAGGCTAAGGGGCACCCCAGCCGGAGGCTGAGTCCAGAGCAACTTTCTTCTCTTTGGTGATGTGCCTCTAACGCTGGAGCACCCATATTGCTGGATATCTGCAACACAGGTCTTCTCAGAAAGCTGGTAGTCTAGTGGACGGTCAAGTTACAGCGAATGACCAGAAGACAGGTAACAGGCTTCCCAGGAGCAGGAAGACACAGAGGCTCTAAGAGCAGAGAAAGGGGCTGTGGCCATCCCTGGGTGAGAGATGAGGAAGCTTCTTGGAGCAGGTGACCGCCAAGTTGACTTAAGGATGAGGATTTGTCCCAGTGGGTCATTCAGAGGGCGACTCAGGGGAAGAAGCATGCACAGGTGAAGCAAGTGTTCACTCGTGCCAGGAAACGCAACAGTCACCTGTTTGGGGATGCAAAGTACCAGGAGATGGAGAAGCGGCCAGATGAGGCTACAGAAAGAAGCAGGTGCTGGATCTTGAAGACTTTTGTATGACAGGCTAAGTAATCTGAGCTGCCCTCTAGGAAAAGGAGAGCTTCTCAGGTTTAGGCAAGAGAGCCCCGTGTTGGATTTGAGTTTTAGCAATACGCCTTGGCTGGCTTCCACGGGAGCAAAGGCTGGACAAAGGAGCTTTGCCGGTTCCTTGGGAGGTCTGAGTGTGTAGGTGAGAGATGGTAAGGGGATTTCTGGCACGGATAGGCACTGCGTCCTTAGGCTGAGAAAAATTCCTTTTCAGCCTGAGTGCTCCGAAGCTCCCAAGTGAGACATCTGGGGGTTTTAAGCACCTGGGAGAAAAGTGTGGCTGAAAGTATCTTGGTATGCATTTAACGGGCATTTTGTATCTTAGAATCCTTATGTGTTTGGTAAATGGCTTACTGAACTTACCTAGGCATTTGCTGAGCACTGAGAGCTGTGACATTGAAGCAGTTAGGACCTGTCATCAATAAAGCCTTCCAGCAGGTGCCTCTGCTTGTGCTCCTGGGCTCGGGTCATGTGGGAGCAGGGTGGGAAAAATAGAACAGGTCTAATAAAGCAAACAGTTACATTTTGCCATCTTCCCAGCTGCCAATCACGTGTGGAAGCAGCAGGTCCTTTCCAGATTCAAAGCAAGATGTTCCTGGGCCTCTGGGCCCAACCCACCCAGAGCCTTGGCTTTCCTTGGCCAGTCGCACCCAGTAGGCCTAGTTTGGGAGACTCAAGGCCTCTTTTCAAGGCCAGCTGTTCACTGCTTGTTTTTGAAAATGGACAGTGCAAGGGGACTAGAGTGAGGCCTCCTTTCGTGATGGTCTCATTGGACCCAGAACAACTTTGTCATGAAAAGAGAGGCTCGGTCCGGTCCTGTCTTATCTGTGAGCCATCAGGCCACTGCTGCACAGGCTCTGGTGATGTCACTTGTCAGGTGTTCCTTATTTATACAACCCTCTGCCCTTTGGGGTTGAACCCGGCTGATTGCCTGGGGCTGGGAATAATTATAGCATCCTGTGGAGAGGTGGCACTGTCATCACGTTCCAGCCACCTCCTCCAGAACTGCCTTTGATCAAGCCCTTTGCTGAAAAAGGAGCCATTAAGAGATATCCATCTACGGTTTCATTAGGCTGGAAGAAACCAGAACTAAATTGGCAAAGGATGCTCTCACGTTCTGAGGGGCCTCCTGGCAATCTGTGCGCAGAGTTCAGAGACCGGGGAGCCCAGCTCCCACCCTGCACTCCCAGGGAGCCGCTTGGAGGCTGGAACCTGGGTTTATACCACAGTGGAGGCGACCCAGGACTGATGCCTTCTTACATGGCACATGGGGTCGCTGAAGGCTTTATGATTATTTCATGGTTATTATAAAACAAAAGCATATTGATAAGACCCAGAAGCCAGTAACAAGAATGTCCACAAATTTAACAACCTTCCTTTCTTTCTGTCTGTCTTTCATTGACAAAGTCTTGCTCTGTAGTCCAGGCTGGTCCTAAACTCTATATGTAGCCCAAGCTGGCCTCGAACGCACAACAATCCTTCTTCCTCAGCCTCCCAAGTGCTGGGATTGCAAGAGTTAGCCACCACACTCTGCTAACATTTATGCAGTGCTGGGGAATCAAACCCAGGGCCTTTCATATACCAGGCCGGCGCTTTAATCTCTGAGCTACCGTCCCAGGCCACAAATTGTCTTCTATATTATTGTTATTCACAGATGCATTTGGTGAATGATGATTGGTTTGTGGTGCATATTCAGTTGAGGCCTTTTTTTTCTCTTTAGTACATTTCTTTTTTTCCGTGTTAGGAATTGAACCGGGGCCTGCTACACACCAGGCAAGCACTCTTCCGCCACACCACATTCCCAGCCCTACTTTAGTACTTTCCACGAATGTGCAATGCTCCATGAAATAGTAGGTACATGTTCATGTAACTAAGCCTTGAAAGGTGTTTAAACTGTTTCTAAGTTTGCTGTGACGGTCCTTTTTATTCATGTGGAAGTCAGTCCCATGTTGCAATTATTTGCATTTCTCTAGGTTCTGCGGAGTGGATCCATTGGGTGAAGCGGTTGAGTCAGTTGGTTTGTTGGATATGCATTCCCAGATGGCGAAACTAATTTCCAGAAGAATTTTGTGTTCCCACAGTGGCACCATTTTTATATCGGAGTTGTGGGATTCAATATTTGAAATTGATAATTCAAGAGGATTATTCTGTTTCTGTCCTTCTCTTCCCCTCTTTCTTTCTCTTCCCTTCACACCCTCTCCTTCCAGAGCTATCACTTGCTAGGCAAGTGCTCTACCACAGAGTGATTCCCTCAGCCCCTTGCTCTTATTATTATTATTATTATTATTACCATCTCCTGGGAGATCCAGGCTTTTCCCCATGTCACCAATATTTGGCCATGGTCCCCTAATGCCTGACGTGGGCTTCCAGGGGCTCCTGAGCTCCGGCAGGCACCCACCGCTGTGGCTCACTGATTGCTGGACCTTGGTCAGCAGCGGGTCCCTGTTGCCTCTTTGGCTCATTCCCTCACAGCTGTACCTGCCATTTTCTTTGCTGTTCCGAGCCATCTTCCAAACTCAGGAGGATGGGGAGCTGTTGGGGTGCCATGATTCCATGAAGAACCATCACAGCTGGTCTCTTTTGGGGCCTCTTACTACACCTGAGGCTAACGCTAAACCCGCGTCCATCAAAGCATTCCCAGCCGGCTTGATCTGCATGGCAAAGCTCTGAATGGGCCTGATTTCCTAGGCCACCAGGGTCCTTTCCTGGAGACCATAGGAGTGTCCTTGTGCCCAAGTTGTACACGATGTGAGTCTGAGAAGATGTGACAGGAGGGGGTGCACCCAAGGAGGCTGAGAGAGGCTGAAACAGTGCGGGGGGGGGGGGGGGG
>PVKB01004962.1:0-70461 GCA_004027205.1 Ctenodactylus gundi | reverse complement strand
GGGTCCTCCTACATACATCCCTATTCTGTATATTTAATTTTTTTTATTCTGAAATACTACAGATTCATAAAAATTTGTAAAAATAGAGGCCTGTGTCCCCTTCGCCGTGATCCTCTCACTGGTGGTCTGTTACGTGGCTGATGCAGTGTCAAAGCCAAGGCACGCATACAACTCCTTTTCTATTTTTCTTTTAACTAAAGGATGCCTAGCTGTGTCTAGCAGGCTGCACCTGCTGACTAATGTGCTCAGGACAATTACAGCCTAATGAAGAGGGGCAGTGGGGGGCTACTGAGTTCCTTGGCTTGGCTCCTTGGGCAGGAGTAGGGTACCTCCTTCACCCAGTGCCTGCTGCGACCAGAGAACCAAGCAGGAGGCACGTGTCACCTTCTAAGTCTCACACCTGTGCCAGCACCACAGATGACCGTCGGCTCTGTACCATGGGCACAGAGGAGAAAACTGAGGCACAGAAAAGAAGCGACGTGTGTCAGGTCACAGAGTAGCTGGGGAGTAGAGCCGGAGTTTAAACCCACACGTGTGTAACCAGGACCCTTCTGCCCGGGCATGTGCAAAGGGACTGACAGCAAAGGCGGCAGAGTGGCTTTTCCGGAAACTTCTGGGACTTTTAGGCAACATCTTCCCTTTCCCCCTCACTCCCTGCGCTGCCGGCTGCTGCAGCCGCGTTTACAGACCTGGCAGGCTTCGCTCTAGGCGCTCCCGGCACACCTTCGGGAGAGGTGTCGCCCACTCCGCAGCCCACAGGCAGAGGCAGCCAGTCCTTACGGGTCACTGAGAGTGAGCACTGGGGTTCTGGCTTTATTCTGGCGCAGTGCTCTAAAAACAGGGTCTCCAGCCCCTGGCTAGCGGCCTGTTAGGAGCTGGGCCTCCCGCAAGAGTTGAGGGGCAGATCACCCTCCCCTACGTTTGCAGCCGCTCCCCACCTCTCACGCTGCCGCCTGAGCTCCACCTCCTGGCAGATCAGCAGAATTGGTTCCTGTTACCAAAAAGGTTGGTGATCACAGCTCTAAAATACCAGCAAAAGAAACCAGACCCGCCGAGACACCGGAGCTCTTGCACAGCAGAGGACCCCGTTTACTTGTCAGTTCGGTTCACGGCTTCAGCTCCAGCCCCTCGGCATGGTACGGGGGCAATGGCACTTGTGGTGAGGTTGGGGCGCCCTCGGTGCCTCACTCCGGGGGTGGGCAGGGAGGGGGACACTTGGGGGGACAGGGCTTGGAGCAGAACGTGGGAGAGCACTTCTGGGGGCACTGCGAGGGGCACTTGGTGGGGCACGGCGGGGGGGACGGGGGGCAGGCCGGGGGGCACGGCGGGCACTTGGGTGGCGGAGGACACTTCTCCCGGGGGCACTTTTCGGCGCAGCGCTGCAGCAGCTTCTTTAGGCAGCTGGGTTGGCACTTGGCCTCGCACTTCTGCTCGCACCTGGGATCGCACGGTCTGGGCTCCGTCTTGGAGTCGGTGGCGGGCTGACCCTTGTCGTCGCTGGACATCGTGCCCTGCAAGCAGCACAGGACAGGTGGTCAGCGCGGGGCTCCCTCGCCTCCGCCCCCGCGCCTCCGCCTACCGTGTTCTGGAGCCGGCCCCGTGCGCGTCTTAGAGTACGCTCCCTCCCGCAAACTGCAGCAGCAGCTATTGTAACACATGTGTTTTTGGTAACCCCGGGTGTGCTGTATAATTCACTTAAATCACTATTTCAGTAAGTTTATGAATTTGGTCATGCAGCTAAAGGTACCACAGCACAGCAGAGGTTTCTGAAGAATGCCCACAAGGCCACTTCCCCAGCCTCTGGGTACGTATGGGAGGCACGTGAGTGGACTTAGGACCGCCAGGCATTTCTTTCAGTCCTATGTCCTAGCCAAGCTACCAAAATCTTGAGAATGAGTCTCTTCCCTGAAGAACCCAGGCAGGAAATGTAACCAATACGGGACCCCCAGGGACCCTCCGGCGCAACCCCCCGCTCTTGCTCCATCCATTGGATGAGGGAAGAAACCAGCAGGGAAGACGATGAACCAGGAAATCCTAACTTCCCCCAAACCTGCACCCTAGAGCCACCAAATAGAATTTTCTGAAGGGAATTCCCTTTCTCTCCGCTTCCTTCTCCACCAAAAATTGAGCTTCTGAATGAGGACAGGACTCATCAGTCTCTGACAGTACTTTAAGTTGGATCTAACTGGCGTACCCTAGATTTCTTTTCACAATATAAAAGCAAACATTTAAACAATAATAAAGCTTTAAAGCAAAGATAGCTCTAGGTAGGTAGATCGTTAAATCTAACTTCAAAATTCTGTATTCCAGGGTGAGGCATACAATAATAGCTCTTGGCTCCTGAAAATGTTAGGAACTTACACCAGACCTAGCCAGCCCCTCAGCCCTGCTCAGTGGCTGGGTAAGTGCCGTAAGTCACTCCTGGAATAAGAGATGGGGGAGAATGGCTGTTTCCAGCTGACCGGAAGCCACTCACCCTTTGTGGTAGCAGTGAACTTGACGAGCAGCTGGGTGGGACGGGCGGTGCAGCTGTGCTGGGGAAGGTGGCTTTTCCCTTTGGTTCCTCTGCCCAGCTCTGAGGAAGCTGGGGGTGGGGTAGGGGTGACCTCCACTGTGACATCAGCACGGCATCACCAGGAGCAGCTGTGGGTGACCCCAGCTCTCCTAGCTCAACTCAAACCCTTGACGGGAGAAAAAACAGTCATGATAAATCACTGCATTGGTTTCTCAGCCTCTCCTGGGCCCTCACAAATTAACACTGGCAAGGTAAAACCCCAGTGAACCCCCAGGAACGAGATGTTTGCTGTTGCCAGGAGAGGAGAACGTGGCTTAGCGTTCCTCATGTTTTCCAGCCCTCCTCAGCTCCCTCGTGTTTCCGCTCCTCTGACAGGGGCCGTCTTCGCCTGTCTGAGAAGCTCCTCTAGGTTGATCATTGTTTTGACCGTTTTCCCCGTTTTTCTAGAGTGAGGTTCTGAAATCTGCCTTCAGCACCTCTTTGTCCGAATGAAGACACTGATTGAAGAAAGAGGGCCGACAGGAGAGCCGCCATCAGAGAGACAAGCTCACGGGGAACGTGGTGACCAGTAGCTGACGTGCTCAGCCTGCACGCACTGGGCAGCTGTGGAATACGGCCCCAGTGTGGACTGAAGCTACGTGAGGTAAGAGCACAGGCAGAAGCCGTCTCCTCTGCAAGCAGGTGTATCTCCGGGAGGCGGCAGGCTGGCTATAGCCATTTGCCCCTCCTTGAGGGCAGATGTCCTCACTACCTCCATTTCCCCAGGTAGCTATGTCTCCTAAGTGCCCCAGCTATAATTAAAACATCTCTCTTAATTTTCCCCTAGCAACTAAATCACACCAGGCCTGCCTAAAAAAGACCCTCTGTAAGCGAAGGCTGAACAGTGCAAGCCCTTATGAGAGCAAGTGGGTCTCAGTGAGGAAGCAAAGGGCCTTGGAAATTTGTAACCCCGGTACACATCCATAACCACAGGAACTCCTAAAAACTCCAGGAGAAATGAGACAATCCGAAAAGTAAATTCCAGGGTCTTTTCTCGAATTTCACTGCAGATGAACACCCAGTCCGTCATCCTAGGTGCGTGATTTCTCCCAGCTGTCTGTCTCAACTGAGCGTTCGGCTCCGAGCAAGCTCTTACCCTCTTCTATTATTCAAATGTGAGTCAATTCTTTCGCCCCCTGCACCACCATCCCTTCATACGCTGTGCACCCCTGCAGTGGGTAATGTTAAAGTTCACACCACTTCTGTTTGAAACTGAGATAGTTTTTTTCTTTTTTATAGCAGTGCAGCTTCATGAGGATGAGGATGATAGGAAGGTGAGTAATTTACAGGTGGAAGGATCAGGCCCAGAGCTCAGATACAGGCTATTTTAGGAAACAACTTTCTTTCTTTCTTTCTTTTTTTTTTTTTAAATGGGGCCTATGTGTCTTTATCAAAAGTACAATTTGATCACTATAATTTTATTTGTGTCCTTTTAACCTACCCCTAGTCCTCAGAAGGTTCCTTTGGGAGGGTTCAGAAAGATGATATTTCCCGGACTTTTCTAGGCTCAGAAGGTTCTGACTGTTATTTGTAGCTCCTTAAAAGTTCAGTAAGAAACAATGATGTCATGTAAATATAAATCACTTTGGGCAATGACATTTCAATGCCACAATGGAAGCTTTAAAATTATTATGTCTGTTTTCCTTAGGCAGTGCTTGTATTTGAATTACTTTTTTGCATTAGGAGACTCCAGAATATCAGGTATATGGGTGGGCTTTGGCCTTTCAATCGTAAATGCATAAGTGCACAGTAGGGATGGTCTTGGGCAGCGTAGAGAGGGCCTGTGGGTCAGTGATGTTAGCAGTAGAAGAATTTACCAAGGCAGAATGAGAATACAGATGGGAGTTTACTCAGGCCAAAGCATACTGTCAAGCGGGAGAGTGGGCAAGGTGGGCAAGCCCCCAAGACAGGAATTGGGCCATCAAGGTGAAAAATTGGATTTTTATAAAGGTTTGAAGATCTGCAAAAAAGTCCAGGCAGCAAATGTGATTATCTCAAGAATGTCTTTTTTTCTGGCTCATCTATTAATCACTTTCTGTAGATCTCCCAGAAGCACCTGCCTGTATGTTTAAAGCTGCAACTTGATGTGACCCTGTCTTCTGGCCTCAGAAGACTTTAGCTTTAGGAAGAGAGGTCAGTATGCATTAATGTCAAGAAAAAATGGGTTAGGGCTTATCGTGAGAAAGGAGTGGGTCCTGCATCACATATTTGATCTTCTGAAGCTTGGTCAGAGTTTTTACATTGTCTTATTGAGATAGGATAGAACAAATAAGGATAGGAAGAAAGGATACAAGGAAAAGCACACTTTTAAATAAAGGTGGGAGCTTGGAGGCTCAACCCTGGTTTAAAAAAAAAAACCACAACAAATTCCTAAGGGTTATAAAAACAATGTACCTATAGTTAGGGTCTGGATCTGTGAATTATACTCCCGCTTGCCACCCCCATCTTTAGAAAGATGCTTTTAAGAGAACAATGTATTTCAGCTGCAAACACATGGCAAGTTCCACAGACAGAGATAACCCATCTGAGGAACTATTTCGACAATCTCTCCCTGACTCCTTCCACTTACGTTGCTTGTGGCAGCTCTCGCCTATGAACCACTGTCACCCTTCTCCTCGTGAGGACCGTGGCTTTTCATCTATGAATTAGATTTCTTTCATCTATAGATTTGTTATCGATATGATAGCATTTTAAACTTAAAAATTAGAAAACATTTCACCTCCTTTCCAGATATCTAACAACTCCATGTCTTGGGCAACAAAAGCAGGAGAGAAAAATCCCAGGCATGAGCCAGAGAAGAAAAGGAAGTTTATTTCCAGATTAAGGACTCCTGCTCTTTTCAAGAGCAAGATACATACAGAGAGGCGAGGCAGCAAAGTACCCCAGAGACAAATAATGTCGGTGCCTACTGTCAGTCAGAATCATGAGCCAACAGCAGGCAAGTTCCCGGCGCTGGACTATAAATCTTCCATTTGTTTTATTAACTTGAATTTATGATTTCCCCCTTCCCCCTGACATATTCTTTAAAAGTCCCTGATTTATAATGAGAAGTTGAAGAGATGAGGGATTTTGGAAGAACTATTTCTACCATCTCTCCCAAAGCTAGCTTTGAATACATCTATTGTGGTTTGGATCTGGAATGTTCCCCAAAGGCTTCATGTATTTGGATGTTATGGATTGTCTACGGAACCGTGTGCTGTTGGGAGACTGGGGCCTGCCTGGTCTGGAAAGGTAGATTGCTGGCATGTAGATTGGATTACAGGCATGTAGTAGGGGCTTATCACACCTTCCATACCTGAAAGGGGCAGAACACTGAGGCTGGGTCAGGAAGGTCATTGGAATGGGACCTAGAAATATATATATGCTGCTATCTTTCTCTTGGATCAGATGGGACTTGACGGGACTCGGCTTCCTGTTTGTGATACTGTGAGGAGCTGCCTCCAACTCTGTCTCTGCCATGTACTTCCACTGTTGCCAGCTGCCTCTGAGTGGACTGTGACCTTCTGAAACTGTGAGCTAAAATAAACTTTTTCTCCCCTAAATGGTGGATATTTGGTATCGAGTCACAGCAAAGAAAAAGTAACCAAGACAGAATAATTGTTTTGCTATTTTATCACAAGTGGCTTCCTTTGATTTGAGGGTGGTGGTGAGCAGAGGACCTTTAAAAATTGGCTTTAATCGGACAAGTTCCACAGAGTTCCACCTCAAATCCCCATAAATACACCCTGTTCTGGCTCCCATATGAACTTCTTTTTCTACTTCGTGGGGGCCCATACTCTACTTCTCTGAGGGTGCACTTTTCTTTCCTACACAAAAATTTCCCTTGTCTTTTACTGGCTAGTTCTGACAATTCTTTTGCTGTGATGGGAGTCAGTGAGCTTGTTCAGTGGGCTGCATGGGTCTGGATTTCAGGGAATCTCCTCGGATCTTTTCCAGTGACCTGACAACTGCTGGGTAGTGTTGCTTCTGTGGAGGACTTCTGCTGTTAGGGGCTCTAACCCTCTTGTTGACAAATGGTAACTGCTATAAAGATTATACACTCTTTTGAAGATTTTGTTTAATATAGTATTGTAGCCAAAGCATGGTATAACAATTTGAATGAATTCCAAGGGACAATATCATTCTCCTCTCTCTGTTGGGTCCTACAGTGCTCGTCTCCCATCCTGCCCAGTATCTAGCGACTTTCCCCTGGAGAGGAGGCTGAGGTGTGCAGGGGAGAGCTCCTTGGAGGCACTCACCAGCTGGGTTTGGAGACTGGGGAGAGGTCCTCAGAGGAAGCAGTTTCTCCTTGCTGTTCTAGGTCCTGTTTCCTTGGCCATCTGATCTGTTCTTTTCCTACAACTCTTGCTATCCAGTTTTTGACCCCACTTGGGTACAGCTGTAGCATTCGGGGTGCTAACTGAACAAAGATTCCTCAATCGTAATATTTTAATGCATTGAGCAGTGAAGCTGGGGCGTGGTTGTGACTGGTGGGGGTGGGGACCGCAGAGATCGCGGTCTGTCCTGGTAGTAAGATGGGGGCTGGGATGGAGGGGTAGGAAAGGCCTGGAGCTTCAACCTCTCTGCGGCCTGTAGGAGGGGAGCAAGTCCCCCGTCAAATGGGGAGTTCATTTAGGAGAATGCTGCTTTGGTCTCTGAAATCTGGAGGACCATTCTTATGGTTTTGATGCTGTTTGGTTTTCTTTCTGTGGGATTCTTCTGCAGCCTCTTGAGGCTAATGTTGCCTGTGAGGCCAGTAGCAGACCAGCAGATAAAGGGTGCAGCTGTGAAGGAATGGGTCTTGTTTTACGCATTCCAAGCAGTGGTGGCTTGACAAGGTTAGGCCTGTCTGGGCTTGGAGAAGAGTCCTGAGAATAAGCCAGGGGTGTGCTGTCTGCTGTCTGCATGGTTGCTTCACAGGGGGGCACTTCTGCTGGTTGGAAGGGTGGAGGACAGATTTCTGGCACCTTGGGGATTTGGGCTCAGGCACCGTGGGAAGGAGGTGGCAGGGGACTTTGCATTGTTGCTGCTGTTGATAGGACATCTTTCCTTGAAAGAAATAGAAAATACTCTTTTTTTTTTTCTGTTTCATCTTGTAGTTAGTAGCTTTTCTGTCAAGCTGCCACTGGTCTACTTTTGTCCTCAGGAACGTCTTGCCCAATCAAATTTCCGGCACGGCTAAAATATCTGTAGCACCTGGAATTAGAAATAGCTGCCAGGTAAGGAAATCTTTTGGGGCGGTGACTAGCCCCCCCTCTGTCCTCAGAGGGGTGTGATTACTCTAGGTCTATCAGCCATGTGGTGGTCAGTTCAAGAGGGGGACCAACAGGCCCAGTGCCTGGGTGCCTGGGTGGCGGTAAGAGATGTGTGTGCGGTGGGTAGGCCAGAGAGGTAGCCCAGTGTCCTCACCTTCTAGCTGTGTGAAGAGGAGCAAATTTTCTTTTAGGTGGGGACAATAAGGACCATATCCAGGAGGGTAAAAATGAAAGGAACAAATCTGATAGTGAAGCAGGACCGTAGCTGGTCCACAGGAAAAAGACACTGAGGAACAGTCGGCCTGGGTCAGCAAAGAGTGGCAGGAGGGGCAGGCAACCAGCTTCCTGCCATTGCCTGAAAAGCTGCTTGCTGTGATTCAAAGTCACAACAAAACAAAACAAAACAAAACAGAAATAAAGTGTGTGTTTCTGTGGAAATTTCCCACAGAAATGGTCAACCAACCACAGTAAATGTGATCAAAAGAATCCTCAGTGGGGCTCCCTGGCCCTAGTTCTCCTCCTCAGAGACCCTCAGAGGGTATCAGCCCCTTGATCCAGGTGTACTAAGCTTTCTCTGCCGAGAAACAGCCTTATCTTGGGTTCCCAAGCATTCCTCGCGTGGACTTGGTCTGCCCTCAGGACAGGGTATTAGCCCAGCTGTGGTCTTTTCCTCTTGGCCAATCTCTGCCTCCTTCTTCTGTTATTCCATCTTCCACGTCCTCCTCTGCTCATCTTGCTCTCCAGCGAGTGTGAGCTCACAGCTCCTAAGAGTGTGACCATCTCTCTCCTCCCCCACATAGAGCAGGCTATAAGGAAGGGCCCCTCAGAGGACTGTCCATACCCCGGGGCACAGGAAGGCTGGTCCACAATCTCAGGATGTGAGGAAGGGTCTCTGAGGACTGTCCACGCCCTGGAATATAGGAGCAGTAATCTGTGATCTCAGGCCTTTTGTGTTCGTCTTTTCATCAGTGGGTCCTACGCAAGCCCACTTTCTTGTTTAGCATGTGCTGTAACCTAGAACTCAGGAAAATGAAGAATCCCTGTACAGAAAGAAGAGACTTTAGATTTGTCACTTTAAGTTGCTAGCATACGTTTTTCCCCCCTCTCATCTTACATTGCAATAAATCGTCTCTAAATTTCTCAGAGAAAAATACTCTAAAGTTCCACTCATAAGATGCACGTTTGTCTACCCACAAGTCATCTATCTTGGCCAATGTTATCTTGTCCCATTTCCACTGAACCCTGTGAGACCATCAGGGTCTTCCAGAATCAACAGCCTTTGTCTGCAGTCGCACTCCCCCCACCAGCTGAGTCATTTGCTCCCCATTTCACTTCATTTTACTTCCCAGCCCCGCTGTCTTGAGAGGGCAGATCCCAGTGGGCTGGGGAAGTTTCCTTCCTGACCCTTCTATTGTGGAGTTAGCCTGGGAGACTCCCAGCTGGGAGAACAACTGGGATCCCTCATACCAGACTTCCTGGTTTCACGCGTAACTCAGCAGATAAGGAAAGACTTGTCAAACTCCTTCTCTGTACAGACAACCCTCCTTTGCTCGGTGTGAGGAGTGGCATTTCCTTCTTTCCTCCTTCTTGGGAAGGACACCTCAGGGTGAGCTAGGTGGCTCAGGTGTTGCCAGGCCAAGCCTGTCCTTGCAGGCCTCAACAGAGCAGTTTGCTTGAGTGTGGAAGGCCCAGATGGAAGGACATGGTTCCTGAATAGGTCTGACCCTTCCCACTGGCTGGTAGTGGGAGAGAGTCCAATGCAGTTCTGAGAAGAGCCACCAGAGGGTGACCAGGAGCCTACAGGAAGGCGTGGAGGAGTTTCTGGAAACTGGGACATTGGGTTAGTCCCATCTCTCCTCTCCTTCTGGGTCTCACACTAGCATGGTAACCTGCTGTGGTCCACAGAGAGCTTTAAAGAGACCCCTCACTTCCTCGGGAGAAGAGCCCAGACATAAGGTGACAGTGAGAGCCCTGGGGTGCCAGTATCAGGAAGGTGCTGAGTGAGCAGGAAAAGTTCAGGCCCTGAGAAGGTTGTGGGATTTTCAGTTGCAAATATGATATCTGTGTCTCCCTTAGTAAGCGGGCCTGTTATTCTCCGTGGACTTATTTTCTTCTTTTCTAAAATTGCTGGATAGTTGATAAACACCTAATGAGCTGGGCAAGGCCTGCTTTGATGGAGCTCAGTGAGCTACAACGAGCGCAGGCCCTGGTGCGGTTGCACGGAGCCATTGCAGCGTTAAGTGAGGGGGCGGAGGACAAAGAAGACACATGCAGAAAGTCCACGTGACTCACAGGAGAGAGCCGGGGTCGACTGTCCAGAACCTGGCCAGGAGAGCTCAGTGGTTTGTTGGATAAACACATCTACTCTTTACTTAGTCTATGAATCCACTTTCTTGTTCTTCAGGACAATAAAACAGTCATCATGACGTGAATTATTGTAGCTTTAGCTGGTGTAACTGAACATGGTGGGTTCAGTTCTTGGTGAGTGTAACTCCACAGACCGTAGGCAGCACACGCAGAGTGAGAGGGGTCGGTATCATTGCTTCTGAGCAGGAGAGCACAACTTCCAAGAAGGGTGTGCTTTCTCTGAGTAGAGAAAAGGGAAATTTATCCGCTAAGCTTGTGCACATTCACGTGGGCAGGGTACTTTGGGCCAGGCACATTCCTGAACATTCCAGTAGGATTCATATTTCAAAAAGAAAAGATGGTAGGTAGGAACGGTCCTACATGTTGTCCGTGTTGTAAAGTGGGGAAAATGTCCTCCGGCATGCCCAGTCTGCGGCCAGAGGGGTCAGGAACTAAACCTCCTCAGGTCACCACGATCCATCCTCTCAAGACAGTGGTGCTGGGAAATAAAATAAAATGATGAGGGAAAGTGGGGGACGTAGCCTTTGGTGTGCCCAGTCGGCAGTCCAGTGTTCTGTTCTCCAATTGTCACTTACCTCTGAAGCTGGTTTAGAAAGAAATCTGAGATTTGACCCCTATATTGAGGCATTTAAACAGTGGGCCCCCCATTTGTCTTTTCACTTAAAGATGGTCTCCTTCAGGCTAGCCCCTGAGGCCCTGTGTCCATTCTTGGCAGGACACCGGCTCAGACCTGAAATTCTACTCACCGAGTTCTGCATACCCTTCTCTTGCATTTCCTGGAGACCTGAGGCTGGAGGTTCATAGCTACACTTCCTGGTATGGGACCTGAAGAGTTCTAGTTGGGAGCAAAGCGGCTGGCCCCAGCGGATCATGAGGGGAGTCCACGGACCAGGAAGTGTTCCTGACTTGTCGACACATGTACCTTGCTCTGCAGAGCCCCTCACCATCCCTAGGGTTGCTAAGGGCTCTCCTGTAAGGACCTGCTTACTGACCAAGGCTGCTCCTTCCTATCAGGAAACAATTCTTCCTCTAGAGGCCCGGCAGAGGCAGGGATGCCCTGAAGTGTAGTTCTCACTGCAGGGAGTCGAAAGAACGGATCATTTTCTCGGAGGGCCCAGACAGGCTTATGGGCAGAGTGAGGGATGAGTTTCCCAAGAGAAGAGGAAGGAATGCATAAGAAACATTTCAAATGTCTTAAGGGTAATGGATGAGAAAGTGAAGAAATTCTGAAATTTTTCTTGTTAAAACCAGCCACTTCATTCTTACATTTTCAATTATCTTTGTTATTCAAAACCTTGGGATAGCGGAACCCAAAGGTACCCAGAGATAAGGAATATTCTGTAAGTAGAGTCTCCTTCTTAGTGCACCAGCAGGGGGCAGTCGTGATGTGGAGGAAGAGGTGTGAGGGTCTGACTTGATCCTGACCACAGCAAGGTCAAAACAGAAGGCAGAACTGATTGGTGTTAGTCACTGGAGGTGGACATTGGATGAGACCCTTTCTAAACTGGCACGAGATGTTGACCTGTGAAGCCATCTTTCCCCTTTGTCTCTCTAGCCTGAGCACGAGCCCGTGGTGGGGCAGAGAGAGAAGACACGCAGGCAGGACCCAAGGAGGTGAGGCTCTGGCCCGAGTCTGAAATTACCTCATCCGTGATCTGGGTCTTGGGCTTCCTCATCTCCAGCAGTCACTTTATGAGCTGCAGCATGGTGCCCAGGCAAGGTGCCAAGTGGCTCTGTTGCCCACATGGTACTCAGCTTTACAGAGATCCTATTGCCTAAGTCATGAGTAGGGCTTCCGTGTGGCAGCCGCTCGGTGCTATTTCACTGGATGAAAACGTGAGGAGCGAAAGAAAAGGGTAAGTAGACCGTCAGCAGCTACACCTCATTGGGTGTCCTGGTGCCTGAGAGGACACAGTAGAAAAGACTCGCCAAGCTCCTCATCACAGGAAGTTGTCCTTTCCTAGTGATTCCAGGACTGGGTGCCTAGCATTTTTCGTATGCCATAGTGCAACCCCACTGCTGTAGTTTGGACCACAAAAGCCTCATGTACCTGTGGATACTGTGTACTGTTGGGAGATGGGGCCTGCCTGGAAGGACAGACGTTTGAATCTTGCCCTGGAGGGGCATATGCTGATTCTGCCCTTCCTCTCAGACTCCTCTCACTTCTGCCATGCTGCCACGAGGATCTCTGTCTCCAGAGTACCTGCTCCGACTCTGGCTCTAGCTGACGCCCCACCACGCGATCCCACCATTTTCCAGCCACCCACCTGAAAAGGGACTGTGACTTTCCAAAGCCGTAAGCTAAAATAAATCTTCCCTCCCTAGAGTTGTGGATGTTGGGTATTGAGTAACAGCGACAAAAAAGTAACTAAGACACCTACCGACTCGTTCAGGTACTTGTAATGAAATTACTCTCAATAATAGCACACGCTCTCAGAGATGGTCTGGAGGACCAAGTGGAGCTTATTTGAATTGTCAGTGAGTATCTACCTGAGGCCAGACTCTACCCACCCGGGGCTCTGTGTGTGTCTGTGAAGATGCAGACCCCTGGAGAGGCACACCACAGTCTAGGTGAGACGTGGAAGGGGTGTGTGCACAGAGGCAGCATGCAGGGAGGTGTGACAGAGGTTTATCAACATGCCGTGACAGCCCAGTTGGATGATAAGTAGGGGAGGGTGTGTCATTAAAAAAAAAAAACACCTAGAGACACGTCACCTAAGAGATCTTTTAGAGGGAATTCATCTCTGGAACTTTTCTGTCCTGGACCCTCGCAAGCAGTTTATCCAACGCTCTGTTCTCTAGACATCGGCAAGAATGGGTATTGAACCCTTTGCTCCTCCTCACTGCGAGACACGCAGGACTGGCTAGTGGCCCAGGGAAGACCTGCGTCCTGTCTTACAGAATTGAGGCTTCGTTGGCGCGTTTACTGCGTGGAGGTGTATTTGCCCTGAGCTCCTTACCTGGGTGGGGTTCCAGGTGTCTCTGCTCTGTCCATACCACTCCTTCCCAGCTGGTGGTGCTAGCAACACATCTGTGCTTCGGGCAGCACAGTGGATGGATGGGAGTTCTTGCCACCAAAGCAATAGCTTTAGTTTAAAGTTATTTAAGAAATTTTACCTAATAGCCTTAAAAAAAAAAAGCCTCTAGGCTTCAGAAATTGCAGAGACAGATGACCTGCATGTGCCACAATGCAGAGAACCTGAGACAACTGAACCAGGAAGAGTAAAGGAAGGGAAACCTCGCAGTCTGTGCCTCACAAGCGTGGTCCTCACCTAGGCATAGCTTGAGGGTCTCTGGTCTGTCCATGCCACGGGTGCCCAGGCGGAGGGAAGCCCGGTGGACTAGGACAGTGCCCATTGCGCCATTGAGGGGATTTCTTAGAAAGATGCACCGTTTTCCCATCTTTGTCTGGCCGCAGAGGAGAAGGAGATGCCCCCTCCCTGCACTGAGCAGGGTCCCGATCTCATGGCTCCACGGGGCCTCGTCACCTCTAGGTCACTCTAAAGGTTTCTCGCTCAGCCTTTGCCTCACAGGCCCTTTTGCTCCCCTGGGCCCTCCCCATCTCCAGTAGCAGGGAAGAGAAGGCCAATCAGAAGGATGCACTTTTAAAATTGGGAATCACAAAATAAGAAACATCACAGGTGTTAGAACAAGTTCCGAATCAGAAAGAAGAAGTGAGTTTTGTGGGGATTTGTGGAGATTATTTGGGAGGAACTAGGAGCAGAAGACCTCATTGTCCTCATCAAGGAGTGGGAACTGGGATGAGAAGAACTTGTGAGGTCTCGCAGCCAGGACGAACAAGGGCTCAATACCCGTTCTCACCGACAGATAGAGAACAGAGGGTGTGATAAACTGCCCCGGGAGGGTCTAGGCGTAGAGAAGTTCCAAGTTTTTCTAAGGCGTTAGACCGTGTCCTTGCCTCTAGAAGCCGTAATAAAGTTGTTCAGTCACACAGAGACCGAGCTGATCAAGTTCTGCGTTCTTGTAGTTTCCTCACGTCACCAACAGGTGGCAGTGTGAAAGAGCAGCAGCGGTGGCGGCTGAAAACACCAGCCTGTTTGGAGGACAGGGGCAGGGTCTCAGAGAAGATGGCCCTTGGGCACTTGGGACTGCACGGTGGTTCCTGCTGAGTTGGGAGGTGAGTCGTTGATTTGTGTGAGGAATCTCAGTGTACCATGAAAATATCTTTCTTCTTGAAAAGTTTAAAGACAGGTTGTGTTTTCCTGGTCGTGCAGCGCTCCTGTTGCTGAAAATAAGGGGATGGAGGTGGGTAGGAGAGGAAGTGTCTTCTTGTCCCAGTGGGAGGTGGCTCCTGAGGGTCACTGCTGCTTTGGTGGGCGTTCTTGCTGGCATGGGGGTAATTTAACAGGTGGGTACTTCTGCTGGCTGGAAGGTACAGGCCAGGGCTGAGGCACCTTGGGGGGACAGGGCTCCTGGACCTGAGGTGGGGACTGACAGGAGACTTAGTACTGTTGTTGCTGCTGATAGGACATTTTCCCTAAGTTAAAAAACAAACTGAAAGAAGACGGCGTTTTGGAACGAGAGTGCATCAGTGCAGGAAATTATCCCCCAAAATATTTCAAGTGAAAAGAGTCTCTTGTCCTTACACCCTCTTAACACCGACGGCAAGATGCTCCCATGTCCCTGTGCTCGATTCTTCATGGAATGTGATGCCCACTGCCCCACTTGTGGCCACGTGTGCTCAGCCAGCCCCTTCAGAGGAGGGTGGGGGCCTGACTTTGCTCTGCCCTTTACACGGACATTGCCATACTGCAGAGAGCCAGGGGATAGACAACGTGGAGAAAGTCCCTGGAAGGTGCAGCGTGAGCTAGCGAGGCCAACTTTTTAAAAGATCAGAAAACCTAAGATCCACCATCAAATTGTGTCACCTTTGTTTGACCTTGATGGTCACAGGGATGGGAGGATGGGCCCTCCTGGGTGCTCCCCCTTTTCACCGACGGGGAGCACCCTGCCTAGCAAAGCTGCCAGCCTGTTGCAGTGAGGTGGCCTCACTGGCGTTCGAGGCCATCAGTCCCACGTGTTGCAACTCTCCTGTCTACACCTTGACATGAATTTCCCCAGGTATGGTGTTTCTTAGAATGCTAGCAGGTAAACATCATCCTTTCCTTTCTTTTCCTACCAGTCCCAGGGCTACTGGAAATGCAAATGTCTTACCCCACACGACACTAAAATGCAAAAATACAATACCAGATGTAGCACATATTGAATTGGCAGATTACAGAGGATTCTTGGACTGCAGGACCCTTTAGTCCCACGTGCCTCCTCACGATTAATCTGCTGCATCCACTTGTCAGGCTTTTGACACTGAGGACAGGATACGTTGCCCCGTGTAGCCAAGCCACAGGGCACCTGAAATGCCACTGCACATGCTGGCTTTCACCTTGCCCTCCGTTCCCACCCCACCACACCTGTCATCACTCTGCACACTCACTATTCTGCTCGCTTTTTTTTACTGAACAAGGCTTAGGCATGGTGCTGTGCATTTTGGCAATGCTGAAAATCTGCCGGTTTTTTTAACTGATCCCTAGTGAGCAGCCGCCTCTCAACTCCACAGCTGCCAAAAGATAGTGGTCCCATCTCCCTGGAATGTATACTGAAGTCTGTCTTTGTGACTTGTTAGGGGCAGCATGACAGGGCCAACACCCTGCCCAGTGAAGGTGAAGGTCACCTGGGCACTGCCTGGGAACATCATTTTCCTTTTTAGCTCTGCCCAGTGACTTCTGCTTTCCCCTTCAGAGCCCGCCAACTCCTGGGCCCTGTGGTTCAGTTGCCAGTATCTATGAGTATGTCTGTCTCTGGACCACGTACTCAATTCAACACCCTGTAGTTGATCAATACTATGTCTTTCCCGTGAGCACACACCATGAGTTTGTTTCTACAGTCACCCTTGGTTTGTAAATTTCCTCTTACTCTCAACTTTAATTCTTCTTTAAATCTAGGGCAACCGATGTCTTCAGGTCGAGTACTACCCTGGAAGACCCCTCTGAAACCATGGAGCAACAAATAGCCACCCGATGTCCATGAGGTGGGATAGGACTGAGGTATAGTCTGTTGGTACTTTCCCGCCTTCCATGATGTATTATGAGTCCTTGCCTGATAAAACTGTTCTCAGACTTCACTATCATGCTGAGAAGTCCTGGTCTGTTTCTCAGATGGTCTCACTAAGTTTTTCAAAAGTTTCTATTGTCTTTCAAGTCCACAGAGTTCTCTCCTGGTGGTACTGATACTATACGTACTCTGGACTCATGGGGTTTACTATTGCAGTAGCATCACATCATGATAAGTTTATGCGTTCCAGTACTTGCTTGCCACCTGCCGGTCTCCACATATGCTCTCTTCCCATGAAAACGTCCTGCCTTACCATGGCACTGTTCTGATACCTCCTCTTGGCCACTCACTACCAAGAACCCTGCAGGCCCTGAGCAAAATGGCCTCTGTGCCCCTTGTCAGACTAGTCATTTTCCAACCAAGAGCGAGGTACTCAGAAATGGGAAACTAGGAAAATTCTTTTTTTTTTTTTTGCCTGAAAGTTTGGCAGAGCTTGGATCACAGGTGCAAGAGTGAGCTTTCTAGATGGTGCTTTAACCGTCTGAGGCAGGAAGTTGAAGGGGAAAAAATGATTAACATTCTGTGGAAGGAGGTACGGGTTCCCATACGGTTCAGGTTAGCTGCAGCCTGGGAAGGAAGATGTGTGGTTGGAACATGAGTGACATTTTGTTCAATGTGAGGGTTTTAAATAAGCATAATACCGATTTGCATAAACGAGTACATACACAAGTAGAAGAGAGTCCTAGGATTAACATTGGATGTCTTTGAATCAAAGTCTTTTCACATCAGAGATGTAGAAAGTAAGTCATGAAAATGTTCCTTGACTTGACCTAAACTAAACAGTGGACAAAGTCACAGTAAAGCTAACAACCAGGTTTCCACGTTTCTGTCTCTTGTTCTTTCCAAGACACCAAGAAGCCTTATTTGAACTTTCTGATATCCAGAAACAACAAAGAACAGTCTTCAGGGGAGGACATTGCCTGGAATTTGAGTTTAGGCTTTGGACAAAATCGAACAATACTTCTTGCAGTATTTTGTTCCTACTCAGATCTTCTGTCAGGGCTTGTGGTGTGAACAGAGATAGGAGAGGAAATTTATGTACTATCCTTAGAAGGATCTGGAGGTTGACCGATAGAAGAAAAAATAAAGAAATAAAAGTGCGAGGCCCTAAGAGCAAGTCAGATGCAGAAAAACTCTCTGATGAAAAGAGGGATTATAAGCTACAGGCACCCAGTGAGCAGATGTTATATCTGTTCTAAAATGCTTTCTGAGACACGGTGGCACAGCGCTTGCCTAAACTTTACTCACAATACAGGGCTCCATACATCCATTGTAGAAGACCTGTTTTGTTAATGAAATCTGTTAGAAATTGTGTTCTTGATTGGAATAAAATGTAGTTACCATGACTTCTATTTCCTCAAGAAAATTCTGATCTGGAATACAAAATTACTGTATTTTCTCTTCCCAATATTTGCGAATAGCTTCTGTTACACAAGTGGAGCATCTGCTCTGGGCTCACACAATGCCCACAAGGTGCACACACACACAGGTGCTCACACACAGGTGCGCTCACACAGGTGTGCTCATAGAGGTGCACACATAGCTGTGCTCACGCAGGTGTGCTCACATGGGTGCGCACACGCAGGTGCATACACAGGTGCACACACACAAGTGTGCTCACAGAAGCGCACACATAGGTGTGCTCACACAGGTGAACATACATAGATGCACACACAAGAAGCTCTCAACCTTCGTTGGCTGACCTATTATCACAATTCCGAGTCATTTTCCCCCTGGTCCCAGAGTTCACTCATGGCTCAGGGATCAGGTTCCCCTGAGAATGAGGAGCCAGGAAAAAAAAAAAGTAGTATTCCTAGTGGCCCTGACACAGGCGGACAAAGGTAACACATGACAATACTAAGGTACACAAATAATTGTGATTGATGACCTGATGACAATTCTCTATCCTGATGGCCCCACAGGTGCTTCCCTGCAGCTGAGCAAACCCTGAAGAGCTGACCACACCCAACAGCTGATGAAACAAATCATTTCTTTAACAGGAATGTGGGCAGAATGTCTTTGTTTTGCCATACTCATCTCTCCTACTGGAAAAAGAATCTATTATGACTCAGAATTAAAGTGAGAAGAACAAGAAAATGACTGTCAGTTTTGGACAGGTAGGAAGCCAAGTCTCTACCTGAGATAAATTATGTAATCCTCAGACTCACAAGGGACTGATTTTTTAAAATTGCTTCTAGCTCAGCAAAGAAATCAAATAGGCGTTCGCACGTTTAGAAAATGAAGATGTTGAGTGAGTCACCTGGAAAGGGAGCAGATTGCCTTCCTACTAAATGTGATCTCCTCTGAGATTAGGTAACCCGCCCAGGGTTACGCACCTGGCAAATGATACGGTCTGTGTGATGGTGACCCTACCTATGTTATCTGTGTAGGAACAAAGCCATCGGACTGGGTCATGTGTGGAAACAGGTGACAGAGTGGTTCAAGCTGCAGAAGAGAAGGTTTGAGGGGAAGGAGGGCACAGGCCGGTGTAAAAGCACCTTGTTGCAGTGGAAGTGGGAGAGTAAACACAAGTCATACGGGCAGTTGTCATCTTGGTGCATGACAGACAATGCCATAGTGCAGATCTCCCGCCAGGGGCCTGGTGCTCTGCAAAGCAGCTGCCTCCTTGTCCCTGGAGGTCACAGCAGAGGAAGTCCAGGATGCTCTAGGACTCCCTTCCCTGGGCTGTGGGAGGCCGGACTTCCTGAGGGTCAGAGTCTGTGTACGCCATGACTCTTCCTGCCTGTGCCACGCTCCTGCCTGCTCACAGGTTACTCAGGAAACTGAACAGATATGTCCTCCTCATGAAGGCATGGAGCAGGATGGAATCATAGAATAATTCAGGATGGCCAATTTTTTTCTTTTATTGAACTTACATTTTAGCAGATGGGCTTTTGAATCCATCTAGGAGAAGACTTTCTGAAAGAGAACTTTTGGAATAATACAAATATATGCATGTCTCTAATTTGGAGTAAATGTTTGGCATAACTCATACGGGCAAAAGCTTTGATCAGACATAACTCTCTGCTGCAGTCACTCTTCTGATGACCCTTGATGTCACTTTAGTAAAATCCAAGGAGCAGCCTAACATTGTGTAATTCTTCATATTAGATTAGCTGGGATATTAATTATAAACAACAGAAGCCCCCTGCAGCTGAGTACGCAGGAAAGGGCTCATTAAGAGGCCTTTGGGTGGGTACAGAACTGTTGGGAAGCTTGAAAAAGAGAGCTGGAGGCTGAGTATCGATAAACAGTGCCCAAGATCGAACCACAAAACTGACCTGATGGGGAAGTTCCTGCCACCACTACTGTCCCACCACTGTGGCACCGGTGACAGAAATGCACCCTTGCATCCTCTGCCAGAGGGAACAGGGAGTCACCACCCTGCCAGGAAAGCTTACTTTAACACAGAGATCTCTTTTGGGTGCATAATCTGACCAATGGGTCCTTGGTCACTGTTTGTACCCTATCTGCTGAGAGACCCTGAGACTTATGTACTGGGGTCTGCTTCAGAAGAAAGTGATCCGTAAATCTATAAAACAGCCCATCCATCATGAAGGAGGACCCAAGGAGACTGACCGGAAAGTAAACAACAGATTGTACCCACTTCCATACGTCCCCTTTACCGACAGTTATTAGACCCAGGAAAGACGAGGAGACGACCCTCACCAGCGACGGCCATGTATTTCGAGCCTCTTTCTGGAGATCTGTTTTAAGTCGTTGAAAATGCCCTGAGTGCTCAATTTAAAAAGAAGTAGAAAAATGCTATCTTGCACAGTGAATTGCACGCTATGGTTAAGACCTGACTGCATCTATGGAGGGAGACATAATTTTGACTGCTGATATCTTCTTGTAGGTACCAGACCTAGGGGATCACTAGAATGATCCGAGCTCATGTTCTGAGTTTAACAATCCCACCTAACCTCTTTCCTCCCTCCGCTCACGTCGCTCTCTCACTCACGTGGTCTTCACCCACGTGTCTTCACTTCTTACCTGGACCGACTAGGAGAGCCGCTTAGTTGGTCTTCGTCAACTCCCAGTGTCCTACAAGCCTTTCACCACTGTGCAGCCAGAATGAGCTTCCAAAAATACAAATGTTGTTGTGTTACCCTGCCTGATTTTCTTCTTTCAACCACTCCCGGTTGCACTTAGGAAAATACCTGAATTCTGCAACACTGACTGTAGGCTCTGTGGTTGGACTGTCCCCCGGGGCCTAAGCAGCAAGCTTCTTGAGGCTTGGCTCTCCTCCTCCCTCCGGGGTCCTTTCCCCTCTCCCCTCACCTCACCCCACGCGCTGTTCCCCCCGCCAGGACTTCTCCCCGGCTGACACCCATCACCTGCACCAGGCTCAGCCTGCTGCACCTGATCCTTTCAGACAGCTTGTCTCCCTTCTCCTGCTCCTCCGAGCCTGAGCCGTGATGTCACGACACACCCTGTATGGTAAATGAAGAATCCCTAGTGTAACCACTTGTTTGATTTCTAGTGTCATTGTTGAATTTAAGTTATGAGAGTTATTTTACCCACAGCTACATGCTCCTCAGTTGCACAAGGCCCTTGATAAGCACGGCTGGGTGGCTCTTTACCACCTGCTGTATTTCTCTTTCCCCCTGGAATCTGACCACAGGGCAGATGTGTGGGCAGACACCAGAGCTCATGTTTTTGGAAGTCTAGATGGAGACGGTAGCCTGGACAGGTGGCCCATTGCTGGAATCCATCCCAGCACTCTGGTAAGCAGAGGTGGGAAAACTGAGGCTGGATCATAGTGGTTAGAGCTTGCCTAGTAAGGGCAAGGCCCTGAGTTCAATTTCCCAGCACCATGTAGAGCTGGTGTGGTGGCACACTCCTGTACTCCCAGCATTTAGGAGGCCGAGGCAGGAGGATTGTTGTGAGTTCAAGGCCAGCCTGGAGCTCCATACTGAATTCAGGACCACCTGGTACTACAGAGCAAGACTGTCTAGAACAAATGAATGAACAAAGAAACAAAGATGGGCTGGGATATAGCTCAGCATGAATTCAAGCCCTGAGCTCAATCTCTAGCAGCACACATCCCCACACCCCTCTCCACACCCTTTCCCTTCTCACACACGAGAAAAAAAAAAGATGTTGATTACATGGCTCTTGACACACTATTGTAACTTTTTAGACTTGCATTCGTCAGTGGGAACAATGGGACTTTAAATTGCCTTCTTGTTCTCCTCCGCTTGTAGAAGGAAATTACATGTAATTGAATTTTTCCTTCCTTAAGTGCTTGGTATAATTCAACAGTTAAGTCATTTAGAACTGAGGCTCTCTCTATGGGGAAGTTCTGAACTGTGTGTTAAACTTCCTCCACAGTTAGAAGGATAACGTCAGTTGTGGTTCAACGAGAGAAACAGAACCTTGGGAAATGCATGAACAGAGATTTACTGTAAAGTTAGGAGTTTATGTAGTTATCGAGGCTGTAAAGCAAGTTGTGAATTCTTCGGGCAAGAGGGGAGGAGGGGAGCTGCAGCAGCAGGTGTGGCTGAGGCGCTAGTCGCACACACAATTTCCTCTTCTTAGAGGAAGCTCCAGCTCTGCTCATGGAGCTTCCAGCTGTTCAGATCAGAACAGTTCACCCTCCCTACGGTTTTCTCCCTTACTTCGAGTCACATTATTATGCACTCTAGTCAATCTGCCCTCACAGTAACAAGTAGGTTAGTGTTTGATTGGCTGACTAGGAACTGTCGCCTTGCTAAGTTGGCACCTCAAAAGAACGACAAGGAACTATCCAAATTTGTATTTCTTCCTGAGTTAGTTGCATTGTTAAGGTATTTATACTTTTCAACCATTTTAGGATTGATTTTTATAGGTTGTTTATATCCTCATATTTCTTTAATGTAAGATTACCATGTATACTATTTGTGGAATAGTTTCTCTCCATTTATTTATTTGTATTTTCATTTTGGGGTCACTGAGGAGCTAGCCCAGGGCTTTTACAGTAAGCTAGTTCCCAGTGTAGTTTTATTTTATTTTATTTTCAGACAAGGTTGCTGAATTACCCAGGCTGGGCTTGAATTTGTGATCCTCCAACCTCAGCCCCCAAGCCCTCAGCCTGTGTGCTGGGATTACAGGCACAGTTGTCTTCGTTTGAACGCAAACAGTGTTGCTGTAAGTGTTAAGGTGCTCAAGATGCAAACAAGATAAAAGTTATAAATTTTTCTTAGCACATATCTCGTTACACAGATTTTGGGTTTCATTGAGTTGTTCTCATAGGCGCGCGTGCCAGTGTGCGCCATGGTCGGCCGCGCCCACCTCCCTTGTCCTCCTTGTCCTCCTCTCCCCTTTTCTTCTGCAGCCCTTTTGGTTTAAGAGTGTCACTTCTACTTTTGTGGGGTGATACTTGTCTTTCTGAGTCAGGGTTATTTCACTTACAGGATGATCTCCAATTCTACCCAGTTTCTTGGAAATAGCACGACTGTATTGTTATTTACAGTTGAATAACACTACGGTGCATATATATATATCCGTTCTTTTTCTATTTGTCCACTGATGGGCTAATTTTGTAACATGGAGTTGTGAATTGTGCTGCAACAAATACGGTTATTCAAGTTTTCTGTGATATGCAGACTTCAATTTCTTTCACCATGTATCAAAGAGCATAGCTGGGTCAGATGTAGAGCTACTTTTAATTTTTGAGGAACCACCATGCTGATTTCCACTCCCAATTTGTACCTTACAGGGTTGGGGCAGCGTTCTTCAGAAGGCTGTGTATGCTCTGAATCAGCGACTGATATATGGCACTGTCTCTCTGATAGCCAGGATTCCCAGGTCCAGAAATCAAGGGATGGAGGCCATAACTCCCAGTGACCCACAAGGAAAATTTTTGCTTCCTGATCCCACAACCTCATACTTTGCTGGGCTAGAAATATTAGGTTCAGGAGGAGGAAGGTTTGTACCAGGAGGCACAACAACAATTCTATTAAGCTAGAAGTTAAGATTTCTCCTGGTCATTTTGGCCTCCTTGTGCCGCTGAGCCTACAAGTTAAAAAGGGAGTTACCATATTACCAGGGGTGATTGATCCAGACTACCAAGAGGAAGTAGGACTAGTACTCCATAACGGAAGCAAGGAGGACTATGTTTGGGCCGCAGGAGAACCTTTCGGGCACCTCCTAGTCTTACCATGCCTTGTTATTAAAATCAATGTCAAACTAACACAACCCAAACCAGACAAGACGACAAATGGCCTAGAACCTTCAGGAATGAAGGTATGGGTCACTCTACCAGGAGATAACCAAGGCCTGCTGAAGTGCTTTCTGAGAGCCAAGGAAATAGAGAATGGGTAGTAGAAAAAGGTAGTTAAAAATACCAGCCAAGATGACACGACCAGTTACTAAAACAAGGATTATAATTAGAATTTCTTTTGTTTGCTGTCATTATGCTTATACATGTATATATGTTATTCCTTGCCTTAATATTGGATTTAGTGCAGTTACATTCTAATGTTTAAGTAATCAAATGTGAGAAAAATAAGCACCTTCCAAAAGGGAGCTCTGTTTTCTATTGTAGGAAGGAATTTATTGTGTTTCCATTTGTATGCTGTATAGTTGTGTTATGTTAGGTCTAATTAAGAATCTGGTTATTGTATTTAAGAATTAAGTATGGTTTAAGGAGATGTCTATGGGTGTCACCATGACAAGGGGTGGATTGTGGCCCTTGGAGAAATTCTGTCAGCTTGTTGCAACTGAGGGATGGTGGGGGGCTAGCTTTCAGGTGTGTGTTGCTTATTTGAGGGCTGGGAAGTGGGGTAGGGGGCCTAACTGGCAACTTCAACTGAGAAAAGGAGGGAAGAAGATACATTGTTTCAGCCTCTTCCTAAATGATCAGGACTTGAGTAGAGGGGGAGAGACTGTGGTTTGCTCCCGGCTTGAGTCTTCACTTGCCTGATCTCCCTAGTTTCTCCCTAGTAGAGGACACCTCCTCTCATTCTTTTGCCTTGGTCCTGCAGTCTCGGATTGGTGCCCTTCTGGCGCGAGCCTGAGTGGCTACTGAACCCTCCAGTTTTTTCACACGCTCACAGTGGATTTGGACTATCTCTTCAAACTTATAAGCCCTTCAAATAAATTCCCTTTATCTCCATAAATTCTAGAAACCCTGCAGGTCTTAGAACCCTAGCCAACGCAGAAGTCTTTTGTTATTCTGGTGAGTTTGCCTGTGTAAGTCACAAGGTGCTGCCCCATTGCTGCTGTCAATGTTCACTATTTTGTACTCTTGGTATTTTAACTATAATATGACATAGGGAATTTTTTCCCCTGGTTTTGCCTGCTTAGAGTTCTAATTGCACCCATTTAATGAATATACTTACCTTTCTAAAGATTTGACAATGTTTTAGCTATTATTTCACTGGGTAGAATTTTTTATGCTTTAGTCTGTAGCTTGGTGCCTTCCTCTATGCCCAATTTTCATATATTATAGTCTTCTAACCATGAATCAGAGGTCCTGCATGTTTAACTTTTAATTTCCTATTTTTATTTCTTACTGTCTGGTTGTGAATAATTTATGAATCTTGTCTTTAAGACAAGAGATTCTGTTTTCTGCATGGACTGATCTATCAATGAGACTTTCCATTGTGTTTTTTTGAAACACAATGTTTTTTATTTCCAAATGTGTTTTTTGTTTCTGAGATTTCTCTTTCAGACTTTCTATCTCCTTATTTAATTGTTCTTTTATATCTTGCATTGTCTCCCTACAGCTATTTATTTATATCTTTTTAAAAAGTCATTGATCATTTGAAAAATTGGATATTTTAATTCTATGTACAGCATTTTACCCATGGTACATTTGGATTCACTTATGAAGAACTGTGCAGATTTAGAGGAGAGACATCTGCCTTTTTATGTTTCTTGTGTTTCTTTCTTGAGATCTGCACATCTAATGGGATAAATATCTCTTCTGTTTTTATGTGAGAGTCTTAATGAGCAGCCTTCTTCTGAGAACAAACCACAGTAACAAGGTCATACAAAAACACACCAGATGTAGAAACAGAGTGAAAAGGGGCTGGAGGAACGGCACAGCAGTTAAAGTGCTTGCTGAGCAAGCTTAAGGCCTTGCATTCCATTCCCCAGCACGACATAAGCTGGGCGTGGTGGTGTACACCTGCAATCCCGACACCCAGGAGGCTGAGATAGGAGGATTGCCATAAGCTCAAAGCTAGTCTGGACTACGTAGTGAGTTCAGGACCAGCCGGGGCTACAGAGTGAGACTTTGCTTCAAAAAACAAACAAATAAGCAAACAATAAAATGACAACAACAGCAAAACATGGTAAAAAAACACCACCAAATATGCCACCACTAATAGTGACAGGAAAGAAAGAAGCAAAAAATTGAACAGTTAAAAGTTAATAAAGGTAAAATTACTAATACTAATGTCATACTACTTATGGGTCATGGACAAAGAAGTTTCGGGAAAACAGCACGAGCACGAAATAGATTTAGCATTGCATGCAGATGGTGTTTTTGGTTGGGAAACAAACACATAACCTGGGTCACAGGTTCTTCCTCCCACTGAGCCAACCTGCCCCTTGGTACTTCGGTAAGTATAACTCTTAGAAGCCTTTCTTGGTACCTGCATGAGGTTAGGCTTTCCCCTGGGGGCAGAAATGAGCAGTTCTTGTAAACAATTAATGCTCATTGATGAGAAAAAGAAGTTGAAAAAGATGGGAGGAGGCGGAGGCAGAAGGGCCATGTCAAATTGAGAGAGTTTTAAGTGGATCCACAGCCTTTCCAAGCGCCCTCCCCGCTGAGGGAGACCTCCCTGGGTGAGGAGTCTGAGGGTCCGCCATGGCCGAGGACCATAGGCTGCTCAGTTGAACAGAGAACCACCAAAGTCTCATGGAAGATTAGTGCAGAGATTTGTTTTGGGGTTGACCAGAATTTTCCTGGCTTTTTCCTTCTCACATAGTTATCTCTTGAGTGAGACAACATGCGGTGGTGTCTTGTTGGCAGTTTTGTCTTTAGAAACCGGTAGAATAAGAAATCAGTCAGAAAAGACTGGAGAGCGTGGGGTGAAAAGCCCTGAAAGGATGAAGAAACTCCAAGAAAAGTTATTAGTTATCAAGTCAAGTCTCTGGAGATCAAGAGATGGACGGCCCAGCTAATTCTCCCACCAGCAGGCTTGTCTTTTATGAACATTTTTGCTCATGTTTGAGATTTTCTGAGACCCGGGAGGGATGTCTCACCATGAGCAGCAATGTAGGCAGCCCTGTGGCCATACCTAAATGCCCAGAGCCTGGCTCTTACCTTCAGTGTCCCGAGTCTTGCCCATTATTACAGCACTCCGAGTCTGCCCCCACCACGGTACTTGAGCCATGCCTCCAGGGGTCCTGAGCCCTGCCCACCTCCCTCCAAGATGCCACGAACTGTCTGCCTGCTCCCTGCCCACCTGTGCTGTGTCCACTTCCACGCCAGCAGAGGTGTCCACCTAGGAGTAAAGTTCAGCACTAGAACCCATCAAAACAACGAACTCACAAGGCCCGACGGCACCTTTCGCCTCCCAGCCCCGTCACTGCACCTTCGGCTGTGGTGATAGCCGGCATCCTCCTTCACCTCCCACCTGGGCTGACAACTGAGACGGGGACGCTGTCGCTCCTGCAGCGGGTACAGCGTAGCTGGGAGATGAGCACCAGGGTCAGAGAGCAGGAGGCTTTTGACAACATCTGTCAGGTCACCGAGGAGGCCTCTTTAGAGACGCAAGGCCCTGTTCTCTCCATCTGACCAGAGAGGAAAAAGAGGCCATTGTCCTGTGAAAGGTGCCCATCACGCTGTCATGAGGCCCTGACTGCCGTTCCAAGGACTTCCCACCCAGTCTCAGCCTCAACTTCCTGGGTCCTCTGTCCCTCAGAACTTCCCACATCTCCAGGAGGAAAGCAGATACATACTCCACTGAGTGTAAATAGTATTTTTACTGTGAAACAGACAAATCGAATCACCATAAGCTTTGGAAGTTCAGAGGCTGCCGGAAGAGGCAAGATTTATTAGGGTTTGTGAGGGCTTAGAGAGAAAATAAAGACGGGTGACCACACTGCCTTTCCTGAAGAGTGCAAGGTTGTGAATTGTTGCAAACTTCCCAGGAAATTAGCTTTCTCCTGTTAAGTTTTCAGCCATGCTTGCTTGTGGAAATCTTGGGGAAGTTGTTGAACCCCTCACAGAGGCAGATCTGCTCAAGTTCCATGTTCCTGCAGTGACCCCAAATGACCAGCAGGTGGCGGTGTGGAAGAGGGAGCCTGGAAGGAGTCCTTGGTTCAGAGCGGAAACTCAGTAGACCCTGACATTATCTTCTTGAAAAGTTTGAAGGCAGTTTGTATTCTCTTGGTTGTGCAGTGTTCATGTTGTTGGAAATAAACAGATGAAGGTGGGCAGGGGGAGGAAGTATGTTCTTGTCCAGGTGGGAGGTGGCTTCTGAGAGCCACTACTGCTTTGGTAGGCGTTCTTGCTGGCACGGGAGGAACTTAGCAGGTGGGGACTTCTGCTGGCTAGTGGGTGTGGGACAGGGCTCAGGCACCTTGTGTGTGTGTGTGTGGGGGGGGGGGCAGAGCTCAGGCAACTTGGGAGGACAGGGCTCCTGGACCCGGGGTGAAGGCTGGAAGGGGACTTTGCATGGTTGTTGCTGCTGATAGGACATTTCTCCTAGATCAAAAACCAAACCAAACCAAAACCAAAACAAACAAAAACAAAGAAAGAAGAAGGCATTTTAGAATGAGACAACTTCAGTGAAGGAAATTGCTAACAAAAATATCCCAAAGGAAAAGCACCCTGTCCCATGACCCCCGTCTGTGGCGTCAATAGCAAGGCATTCCTCTCACACTTGCCTCCTCAGCTGCGCATCCTGCTGGAGCCTCCATCTGACGTGGTTGCCACAAAGTGGGGTTTTGTCGGGGTTACCAAGATCTAAGCAGTGTCTTCTCAGCTTGCCCCCTCTGGGCATGGAGTTGGGGAAAGAGAAGATGTGGGCAGCACCTGCGAGGCGAGCCTTGACGTACAATAGATCCTGGGTCTGGGTCTGGGTCTGGGACGGTCAGCTGTGGAAAGCCAGCTGGGGCAACGGGCACCACCTACGTTAATGAGGAGGAGGATTCCATTCCACTGTGAAACTTTTACCTTTGGGGGAACTGTGGCCCCTTATTCTTAACTAAGGCGTTTCTTCCCCTTTTCCAGTTCCCAGGACTGTCAGTACTTTCCCTACTACCTTATAACCGGTGACTCCCCTTCAAAGACAATTTGGGGTCTTCGTGGTAACCATGAGTAACATTCCAATCCAGAAGCAGATGGGGGTCAGTAGGAAATGTATCCTCATTCGCAAGTAAAACCCTCAACAGGGTGTCTTGCTAAGGTCTATCTTGGATTCCAAAGCTCAGTCATCAACTAAGAGAAATGTTCAAAATAGGGAACTAAGACTGAGGGTCCTCACCTCAGCTTTACCAAAGCCTATTGAGTGATTTGGAATTTCATTTTGCTCTCCTGAATCTTTGATTTCATTCACCTCGAGGGACTTTTTAGATTTCGATCACTGCTCAGTCATCATGTAATGCCAACAGCTAGAGAGAAAATGGTTTAGATTTATCAGAAAATACCTGTAGCAACATTTCATCTCTGCCTTTTTAGAGCAAAGTAGCTATAGGTAAAGGGAACATCTCACTCTTACAAAGAAGTGGCAGGTGAATTTGAGAATTTGAGTCATGCCTTACCTTGCTGAATCTTTTCTAAGTGCATCTGATTTGTGAATGAAGCTCTTCCGTGTCTGCTGGCTGCCTGTCCTGTGCTGTCTTTATTTTCCTGTTTTCTACATCTGTTTACATCATTGTTTCTGGCCGCCTGTCTTCCCTTGCCGTGTCCCACCCCAGCCCATGACTCCACAGAGACTTTGCAATCTAACAGCAGCCTACCGGCAGCCCCTTCGAGCGGAGTCTCCACTCCCCTGCCTGCTCAGCTGCTCTGTCCTCCTCAGGGATCCAAGCGGCATGAAGCCCAGAGCAGGGTCTTCTGATCCTGGGCCCAACCTGGGCGGGAGGAATCCAGGTGGGTTTCCCCAGCATTTCCTGGCTTCCTGGTGGCTCACTCAGTTCCCGAGAAGACTGGCCAAACTCCCTCTGCACCGACAGCCCCAGTTTTGCATCTTTCTGGTGACGAACAGGAGTTCTGTTTCCTCCAGAAGGATTCTGTGTGTGAGCGTGATGGCTTGGAGCAAAAGGATGTATGGTCAGGTGCACTTTGCTCACTGCACGCCTGGATCTTTCTGGGGCAAGCGTAGACACAGGAAAGAAGAGAAAGAATGCCTGGGTGGGTCTGTGGAGCTGTGGCTTCTTCAAGGGGTTGTAGTGCTACATCTTAGTGAACATTATATTCCACGTTAGAGTCCCTCTCTGACATTTTACATAAAGCAAGCACCCCACACATGTCTAGAACTGAAGTGCGGGGTTAAGTTAGGATAATTTCCCAAAAGATGATTGTGTACTCGTGCAAAAGGGACCAGGTCGCGAGGGTGAGGGAGGATATGTTGATGATTGGTCCTCAACGCCAGTTCTAGAGAAGGAGATGGCACACAAAGTGAAGGGCCAATGTGAAATGAAAGACGGTGACCAGTGCGCTGTGTGTCTGCCCACTGGGAGGTTAGGTGGAAGAGGTCTCTCTCACAGAGACTCAATAAAACATTCTTCCAGAGCTCTCCTCAATCGAGCTCTGGAGTTCGGCACTTCCCATATACCAGTTTCATTCCATCCTACCCCAGTTACTGTCTGTGATACTGGAGTTTCTTCCCGTTCTTCAAGACTTATCAACACACAAGATCTTACGTTAGCCTTCACATATACAAGGACGAAGGTGACCCTTGGTCATTGACCCTCTTTAACGGTCTAGTGAGTCCTTTTCATCTTGCAACCCTACCTCTTCCAATCTGGTAGCTTGGGATTTCATGGAAGCGTCTGTAGTGAGCAGATCAAATAGTGTGAGCATATCAGAGTGCCTTACTCAGAGATTAAATCCTCATGGATTCTATATCTTAAATTCTAGCCAAGACACACTTTTAAGTAAAAACACTATCGAGGTTACTTTAATGTCTTGAAGACAAGGGCAATTTGAGAGAGATTTAGGGCTGAGAGCATAAAGTTCTGAGAAAGAAAGACAGGCTGTGGGTCCTGGCTCATGTCCTACTCTGTCTAAATCGGTTACTCCAGGCATCCTCAGTCAATGGGCTGTGTCCCTACGAACCGCTGCTACTCAAAGAATGGCTCCAGGAGAGACAGGAGAAGGTTCCAGCTGAGAGAAAGAATCTGACCCACTTCAATCTCATTAAAGGCACAATTGTAGAAATTTATTTGACTGTCACCCCAGACTCAAGTGGCTTCTTCAGGTGTAACCCTGGTTATGCCGAACTCATAGGAGGCTTCTTATATGGCAGGAAGGCACAAGATAAAGTGGAGAAGGAACTGTAGATCATGAAAGGTCATCAGCTCCAACCTTTTGTGCCCCAGTGTACCAGAGACAAGGGAACATTTATATCGATCAAAAGAGCAATAATACATTAAACTTCTGGAAAAAATGTATGTAATTTTTTTCCCTCCCTTCTCCAGTCCCCTCTGAAAGACTCATCGTGTATGAGCTTCTGTATGAGTTTTTCTGAGAGTAGAACTCAGAAAGTAAGTCTCTCAGTACCCCCATCAGCCTGGGCACCAGCCCTGGCCAAGGCTCGAACAGTCCAGATTGACCCCAGAAGGAGATGTTGGAAGGAATCTCTGCAGAATACATTTGGCTGGCAAGCGTGGTGACTCCCTTTTGCCTCTGGCTGAGGATAGAAGGGTGTGTTGCTGCTACAGATGCCCCAGTGGGGGCAGTCACTTCCCTACGAGGCCAATTCTTTGGTATGACTTTGGATGTTGTTCCTTGATGCTTGAGCTCCAGCCCGTTTCTTCAGGCCTCTCAAACTTCTGTAATGCACCAGAAGCCACTTACTAAGTCCTTTCCTGCTTACTCAGCTGGAGTGAGCTGCTTCTGTTTCTTGCAGTTGTTATCCCAGCTGATCTAACCCTAGTAGTGATTAATTGCACAATGCTAGGCCGCTCTCGAAATTTCACCAAAGGTACTTTAGTCATCAGAAAGAGGGACTGAACAGGAAAATTCAACTTGACATTCGTTCAACTTGGCTTCCATATGGATTATGCCAAACGTGTATCAGCAAATCACCAAATAAGAGAAATGTGTATCTCCATAATATTTCAAAACTTTTTAAAAGACATTCTAGTTGGATTTAAAAGCCCATCTGCTAAAATTTAAATTCAATAAAAGAAAAACAGTAGTCATCCTGAATTATTCTGTGATTCCGTCTTGCCCCATCCTTTAGTGAGGTGGAAAGATCTGTGCCGTTCCCTGAGTAAACTGTGAGCAGGCAGGAGCGTGGCCCAGGCAGGAAGTCCAGCTTCCCACAGCCTGAGGAAGGGAGCCCTAGAACATCCCAGACTTGGGATCTCCAGTCTCTGCCACGACCTTCATGACAAGGAGGCAACTGTTCTGCAGGGTGACATTGCCTGGGGAGGCGATCCGCCTGGTGGGATTGTCTGCCTCGCACCGAGATGAAATCTGCCCTTTGTGACTTCTGTTCATTGCCCGCTTCTGCTGCAGCAAGGTGCTTTCGCATTGGCCCGTGCTCTCCTTCCCCTCCATCTTCTCCAGCTTAAACAACTTTGTTATCTCTGTGTTTCCACATATGACCCAGTCTGGTGGCTTTTCTCCTACACAGATAGGCTTGGTAGGGTTGCAGTCACACAGACTGCATTATTTGCCAGATGCATAACCCGGGTCAAGCTACCTAATCACAGAGATAATCGTATTTATTAGAAAAGCTCCCAAGTGACTCACTCATATCTTGATTTTCTAAATGTGCCAAAACCATTTAATTTCTATGCTGAGCTAGGAATGATTTCAAAGATGAGTCGTTGGTGACTAAGCATTAAATTATTTAATACAGATAAAGATCTGGCTCCTCCTGCTCAAAAATGATAATCATTTCGTCATTGCTATTCTCAGCAGAATTCTGAGGTACAATGACTTTTTTTTGGCGAGAGAGATGAATATGGCAAAAATGAACATGTCCACCCCGCATCCTCCTTAATGAAGTGTTTGTTTTTTCGGCTGTTGGTGCACTCAGCTCCTCTGGACTTTGTTGCTCTGCTGCTCAGCTGCAGAGTTGCCTCACCCTGGAGCACAGCTGCTGAGGATGGACCACAGCCAGTGCCACTCGGGGCGGGCACAGCGGTGGGGCATCTGGTCCACGGTGAGAAGGCAACGCTTGGTGTCTTCATATCATAGATAATGAACCTGGATACTGACAGGTCACATGGTTTGCCTCACGTGACGGCTGACCATAGGCAGAAGGGGCATCAAACTCTCTGGCTCCACGGGCAAGGCCTCAAATGCTATAAATCACCCAGGTCTTCATGCTGCGATGGTAAATCTTAGTATACCTCCAGAAAACATCTGGGAAACATTGGGGGAGAAAATTTCCTTGTGGCCGGTTGTGTACCCCCCCCCCCCCCCCACTCTGAGAGCATGGAAGCCTTTCTAGCTGCTCAGCGTCTGACAAAATGGAGATTCTGCACAAAGAACCAAGCCTGAGGCACCAAAAAAAAAAAATAAAAGACAGGAAGCAGGAAACTCCCTGAACACTTAAAGGAGCTTGGAATTAAAGGTGCACGACTGAGCTCTCCTTAAGATGACAGAGGCTCTCCGAAGGGAGGGAGGAGCTCCCTCAGCACTGGAGCTAGCTGCTCTCAGAGGAATGCTGACAGCTGGGTCAAGAGGAGTCCCTGGCACAAGGGGCAGGACATCCAGGAACTGCGCCGATCACAGCCAGCACTGTCTGGGAGCTTCCTGTGTGTGCACAGCCGTTGGAATTGAGAGAGCCCCGTGTGGACGCTTCGCCTGTAGAATAGAAACTTTGAGCATATCTATTGGCAAATGTCAGCAGGAGAAAGTACAATTATGGCTGGTAGAGTCTGAAAAACAGCTGAGAGACCATTTTTCTGGAATTCTAGGGCGCACACCTGTTCAGGATGTCCCTCTGATCCTCTTTTCATCAGAGAGTTTTTCTGGATCTGACTTTCTTTTAGGACCTCACATTTTTTTGTGTGTGTTTTTCTCCCTCCATAAGATAACCTCACATATATTTTGTTTTTCTTGGGGTTTTACGAAGTTCCCCTCTCCTGCTGCTTTATCCAAATCACAGGTTCTGACAGATGGCCTGGGTATGAACAGAGCGCCACCAGCCAGGGGGTCCCAACGTGTTGTCCACCGTCCGTTCCAAGGCCTTACCTCTAGTTCTTGGATCTGCACCCTCCCCGAGCACGGCTCTCTGCTGTCTTCAGATACATTTGGCCTCAAATCCAAGAGAAATCTGGCCCCGTGGTGTCTTCAAAAAAGCATGAGATGAAACTGCGAGATCTGGGTACCAGCTTTTTTGCGGTATCACCCAGCTGTTGAGTTTACGTCAGATCATCATCCAATGTCTCCATGACTTTCTTTCCTTATCTCTAATGCGAAAGGCGTTGATCTGAAGATTTTCGAAGTTAATTCTAGAATTTCGTTGTTTTCCTATTTGTGTACCTAGCCTTCATCTTCCTCTCATCCAGGTGCATATCTTCCTGCCCAGAAGGCAGCTAGCTCCAGTGCTGAGGGAGCTCCTCCCTCCCTTCGGAGAGCCTCTGTCGGCTTAAGGAGAGCTCAGTCGTGCACCTTTAATTCCAAGCTCCTTTAAGTGTTCAGGGAGTTTCCTGCTTCCTGTCTTATTTATTTTTTTTGGTGCCTCAGGCTTGGTTATTTGTGCAGAATCTCCATTTTGACAGACGGCTGAGCAGCTAGAAAGGCTTCCATGCCCTCAGAAAGGGTGGAAACAGAGAGGCCATCGTTTCTCTCGGTGCCTCTGAGGCTTGCCATGGTAGGCTGTCCCAGGAATGGGACAGAATGAGCACAAGAGGCAGGACATTTGAGTGGGGAGAAGTCCCACCTGGGCTTTTTTTTTTTTTTTTTTTTTGAGACAGGGTCTCACTCTGTAAGTCCAGGCTGGTCCTGAATTCACTGTGGAATCCAGGCTAGACTTGAACTCAGGACAATCCTTCTGCCTCAGCCTCCCAAGTGCTGGCACTACAGGCGTATGCCATCACGCCTGCTGGGGAATCAAACTCACATACTTAGCGCTTGCTAAGCAAGGACTCTAACCATGGAGGCATTCCTGTTTTGATCGTGCTGTGACGTTGCAGTGAAAGCAAATCATATTAGTCTTAGCTGTTGAAGTAGTTGCCACCAGAAAAGAGCTCCGTAACCCTGCTGAGGAAAAGGAGCTATTAGAAAAATGTTAATCACATGGTCTGGAGAAGCAGGCCGGGACTTTTTAGCATGAGAGCTGTGTGTAAGAACAATTTTACCAGGCAGTGGTTCTTGACAGCCTGCAGAAGATGGGAGATGAAGTGTGGAGATCACTTCTGTCCTATTCTGTGGGGCGTTAGTTGGCTGTCACTTGGTCTCAGGAGGTTACTGGGGAGTAGTCTTTTTTCTTGAAGCTATGGGCCACATTGATTTTAAGGACTAAAGTTGACAACAAGAATATGATTGACCAAAGGTGACAGTATGAAGGAGTGTGGGTCGGTGGTGAAGGGGTGGACAGAGAAGTGGACATTTGGAGTTTAGGGCTCAGGAGTCAGGAGCCTTGAAAGCGGAAAGCGCAGCATTCTGGGGAATGACCAGGGAATGGTCAAGCAGTGCTCAGATGAGCACCACTTCCTCAGGTAATGTGTGTGACTTTCTTTTCTTTTCTTTCCATTCCTTCCTTTCCCTTCTTTTCTTTTCTTTTCTTTTCTTTTCTTTTCTTTTCTTTTCTTTTCTTTTCTTTTCTTTTCTTTTCTTTTCTTTTCGGTCTTTCTTCCTTTTGTTTTCCTTCAGTCTTGGATCAAGCCAAGGGCCTGTACGCTAAGCTACATCCTTGACCCCGCCCCCCTTCCTAAAAACTTTGATTTTGAGCAGAGTCTTGCTAATTATCCAGGCTGGGCTTGAACTAGAGATCCCCGTACCTCAGCAGGCATCCCGCAGTGCTGGGATTCCTGGAGCTATGGCACCAGGCACAGCTATGGGACGTTTACTTCGTCATGCTGCCACCCACCGCCCCAGCCCAGGACAAATGAACTCATAAGGCCTCCAGGAGTTAGAAAGAAAGACAGCAGCATATGTACCGATGAGGTGGGACTACTGTCTCTTGGCAGCTGTGGGTTTGCGAAGTGGTTGCTCACTGGGAAACAATAAAAAAGTTTTTTTTTTTTTTTTTCAATTGTCAGTCTTACCAGACAGAATGCATAGCCTGTGTGACCTGACCCCCATTCAGAGGAAAAGCGAGGAGAACGGTGAGGTGTGCAGTGTGGTGGCAGGCTGGGTGGGTGGGAGAGGCCAGCGGGAGGCAAGCTGGCGCCTGGCGTGACCGTGCACGTCAATGTTCCCTGTCCTCCCTGCCAAGTAAACACAGCAGGTTACCCTTGAGCCGGTGAGTGAGTCTGTTGGCCAGTTAGGCTCCGTGTTAATATGCAATCTGTCGATACACCTGTTCCTGTAGCTTTTATCGGCTGTGTGTTAGTGTTTCGGCGTGGTAAGTCGCACCTGTATTTCAGGTAGTCCCAGGACAGATAGGAGAAGGTGGGGAAAGGATGCTTGCCTGATAGTACTCTGGGAAATGGTATGCCTGAGGAAATCACGTAAAAACGTAGATAGATGTGTTACAACACGTTGCACGCTGGTGTTGAGGGCTGGTGAGGCCGAGTCACCGGTACTAGTCTGGCAACTTTGCCAGGCAGGGTGCTCCTCCTCTGCGGAGGAAAGGCGGTCTAGCCTCCCATCGTGGGGTCCTGGGTAGAGTCACCAGATGCTGGTTCAGAATTAAAAGCAATCTGGGTGGAAGCCCTGCGTCAACATGCCCTGTCTTCCCTCTCCCCTGCCAGCTCTCCCCTTCCTTCCTCCTCCTTTCTTTCTGTACTCTGTCCTGTGGCCCGGCGCTGTCCACGCACGATTAGTTCCTAGACCCGCGGCCCATTGTTCCTACTTATTCTTTGTGTCACATATAACTCATCTTCTGTCCCGTTGTCACTGTCATAGGCCGTTTCTGTGTCCTGTATGTAGTCTTGTGTGTAACTCAAAGATGATTTAAAGGCTAATTTAGTTTATAAGATTGATATTTAATTTATTGAGGTTACAAATTAAGACACTGCTTTTTACAAACATTGAGTTCAAGATCACTGTTGTATTAATTAAATTAAAATTATAGAAATTTCAAAAATTTATAAGGACTTTGGAGGAATGAATGGTCCTTTTGACAACTTTAATTAATTCAACTCTTAAACATCAACTGAAGTTATAATAGTGATATATTCAGTTTTAATTTACTTTACTTTCTGATGGTCATATGTAACCCCAAATACACTGATTAAAAATTATGTATAATTTGATTTTTATGCTGCTTTAAATAATTCAATACTGTTTTAAACAAATAAATTCCATTGTACCTTGTAACTGAAAGTTGTTGGAAGGGTAATCCTTTTGATGATCCCAAATGCTGAATTTTATATTATATTTTATTTTGTTCTTTCATGGAATATAATTGACAGGTAAGTTTATGTTTCTTTATAGTATATATACATTTCCAGACATGCATACACTGTGAAATAATACTATAATCAAGGTAATTAACATATCATTACCTCACATATATTAAGCAATTCTTAATGCCTTTCACATAGAAACAATTTATAGTGGCATGAATTAAAAGTACTCTTAAACCAAAAGAAAAATGTGCTCACACTTCATTTCCAGAGACAAATTAAAACAGTCAAGTGAACACCATTCTAGTGCCCTTCCTGTTCCCGTCCCTTCTTCAGGTGGCTTTCATCCTCATGCATTAGACTGACCATGAGGAGCTTACCGGCTGCGCTCAGGGACGCGGCTGTGGCGGGCGTCACTTCCAGGTGTCCTCACTTTGGGTCTCTCTTGCACGTCATTTCCACCTCCTGGTCCCCTAGTCTGGGCCCAAGTCAATCTGTAGTTACAGACTGCTGCCACTTCACATTCAAGGTCACTTTAATAATCTCTATCATTGTCCTTTGGGTTGTGAGTTTGTCCAGCAAGTTTCATTTATCAAATATCATTTTCTGTTAATTTAAAATTATGTTAAAATACTTATTATTTTAAAATATGGTGATAACTAAAGTATTCACAATTTTGTGTGTCAGATGCATAAGAAAGGACTGAACTCTGCTCATCACTGTCTTACTGTGGGCTATGTGGCTGTAACAGCTGACCACAGATCACATGACACAAAAACAGTGGACTTTTGTTTGGCTCCTGGCTCTAGAGTCTTGGAGCTCCAAGACTGAGGGACCGCGCCTGGAGACACCTTTCTTGCTGTGTTACAATACGGCTGAAGACATCAAGGGTCAGAGCGAGCTCACTTTTGTAACAAATCCACTCATGCAATAATGAACACGTCCCCCTGTAGCGACATTACTCCATTTGTGAGGGCAGAGTGAGTCCTTGTGACCCAGCCCATGTTTAAGCGTCCCTCTCCCAATACTGTTGCATCGAGGATTAGGTTTCCAACACATAAACATTGAGCAGCGACAGCAGTAAGATGAGAATATTTCATCTCTAATAGTATTGTTATTTTTAACATTGTATTGGTGGAAAGTGGCATTGGTACTATTTTCTGAGTGGCCATAAGTGTGGGGACATTTCAAACGATGGCGATTTTAGATGCTCGAGAACAATATAGCTGATTTTGACATATTTCTGGTCTCACAAAGAGGAGCAGAGTTGTGAAGGAAGAGGATGGATTTTGCCTTGTGTACACTGTGCTACGGCTGTGCGCTAATCTACATGGAGATGTTTAGTAGGTATTTAAAGGTATGACTTGGAATTTGAACCTCAAAAAAAAGAGCTAGAACAGATACAGTGAATAGAAGATACATAGAATGAGTGAAAGTGTTGATAAGAAGAGTGGTCAAAGGGACCAGGCGAGCAGGAGAGCCTGAGCTGAGGGCAGAATACATAGGTCCAGGGACTCCGAGAGCTGCATTTTAGGCATCACAAAGACAATGAGACCCCTCTTTCTATTTAGTGTTCTTTGGAGTTGGGATCTACTTCTTCTTCTTCTTCTTCTTCTTCTTCTTCTTCTTCTTCTTCTTCTTCTTCTTCTTCTTCAACAGGGTCTCGCTCTGTATTCCAGGCTGGTCCTGAACTCACTATGTAGCCCAGGCTGGCCCCCAGCTCAGCTGTCCCCCTGTCTCAGTCTACCAAGTGCTGGGATTACAGGTATGCGCCACTACGCCTGGCTGATGTTGTGCTGGCAAAATCGAATCCAGGGCCTGGCACTTGCTAGGCAAGTGATTTGGCTGCTGAGGTCCTCTTACTTTCTTCCTTTGTGTACCTCCAGCTCTGATGGTTTGGAGAGAATTGTCAACTTTCTTAAGCCCTGTGTGTGTATGTTCATTGGTATAAACTAAATAAGCCTTGCAATATTCATGCCTTTTAAAATTCTTTAACATTTTTTTTTACCTGTTGACAGGATACGTGGCATTCCCAAAAGAATCCAGAAGTTACACGGGGAAAAACTGTCATGGAGGGGCTGGTGGAATGGCTCAGCTGTTGAAGAGCTTGCCCAGCAAGCAGTAAGTACCCAAGTTCGATTCCCCAGCACAAGAAAAGCTGGGCACGGTGGCGCATGCCTGTAATCCCAGCACTTGGGAGGCTGAGGCAGGAGGATCGTCATGAGTCCAAGTTCTACAGTGAGTTCAGGACCAGCCTGGATGACAGAGCAAGACCCTGTCTTGAAAAAAAGTCTGTCATGGAATATCCAAATATATGAGCTTGAAGTTAAACTAGCCACGGACCTGTCATCAGTAATCCCTGTTGCTATAGGCTAGTGCAGATTTCTCCGCAGGGCTAAAGTAGTAGAAAGATGAGAGGTCCGAACATCACACACTGTAGCTCAGATGGCCTTCTCTAGGGAACGTGTAGACAACATATTCTGGTTTTTGAGACACAACCTCACTCATGAGAGTGTGTCTTCTGAGGCACTTTCATCAATCCTGTGAGCACGTAATGGCATACTCCACGCATCATTCTGAAAAGAATTCTTGCTTTCCAGTGCCGAGCTCCCTGTGCTATGATCAGCGGAAGGCAAGTTTTCATTTCCCCAAAGTGTTCTTTCTGTTAATATGCATTTGTAATGTGTCCTAATTACATCCAAGTTCAGGAATTGGTGCATGTACCTACTGAATTTTGATCATTTTTACTTCCCTCCCCTGCCCGCCCTTCCTCCAAACATCTTTTTCCCTTTCTGCAAAATTTGCTTCCCTGTTTCCCACCATACCCTTTTATTTCGCTCTCTTACTCTTTCTCACTGGGGGTTTCTCATTTTAGAGAAATCATGCGCTGTTTAACCTGTGTTTCATTCATTTTGCTAAACATAATGGCCTCAAAGTCCATGCATTTGAAACGTCTCAAATTTATCTTTCTTTCAAAATTTTCTACTCCATTGTGTATACATACCATAATTTTTACCCATTTATCTTTTGATGTCATGTCAGCTGCTTTCAAGATTTAGCTGTTACGCCTTGGAAAGCAGGTTTTACATGTCGCTCTCGACTGCACTTTGCTTATGACCAGGGTTATGAATTGCTCTTCTCTGCATCCTGAGCGTTTTGGGAGTTGTCTGATCTACAGTAAAACTGCTGATAAAATGGAAAAATAAACTCCAAATTCTCCCTCTGTCACTAGTATCAATGCAGCTACTAGTCACAAGAGAAGTTTCTCTATAGTTGTTTTGGGCTTTGGAACCAATCTTTATTTATGTTGATAATGTTTATTTGACTTCGATTTTGTATCAATATGCAATAAGCACTAGGGGCACAATCTCTAAAAATCTCACAGTATTTTGTACAACACAAAAGAACCTGAGAAAAGCAAATGTGATATTGTTGAGTACAATGATAAAAACACAGGCTTTAATGATAATGGCACTTAACACAAAGGAAGTTGACTGTGGTCAGAAGAAGAGTCTCATATTCAAAGTCACAGAAACAGGTAAAGAGTGACGTTTCCCAGGACCCAAGGGAGGAGGAAACGGGAAGCTGATTTTCAATGGATATAAACTTTATTATGCAAGATGAATACGTTTTTAGAAATCTGCATACAAACAGGTACCTATAGTAAGATAGTATTGTGCACTGTAAAATAGATTAAGAATATAGATCTTAAGTGTTCTTTCAGTAGTAACTACAGCAGAATCCTTTCCTTGTAAGCTGTGATTTCTTGTTTTGCCCAAATTAAATAAAATCTATTGCCTTACTTTGGTGAAAATTGAGTATTCATTTTCATAATCATATTGCCTTTCTCATTCTTGAGCTGTTCAGGATACTTTTAGCTTTTCTATTGTTTGCTCTTGTAAATTTAAATGTTATAGTACATGTCTTGTGTATCGTTCTGTTCCCTTGAGTTCCTACTGAGATGAGGCTCCTTTCTCCACCTTCCTCCAAATCATAGCAAACACAGAGTTCTCATATGGTTGAGATTGGTACCACCTGCCTTCTAGACAGCACCTACATCAAAATCTTACTTAGTTTGTGCACATGTTGATTGAAGAGTTGGATACTGTGGTGGTTTAGATGTGGAGTGTCCCCCCAAAGCCTCATGTAACCGTGGATACTGTGTACTCTTGGGAAGTGGGGCCTGGCCGGAAGGGTTGGGTGCTCGGGGCTTGACCTGCGGGAACAGACGCTGGGTCTGTATTTCCTCCCTGACTTCTCCATTCTGCCATGTTGCGAGGGTCTCTGTCTTCTGGAGCATTGGCACCGGCTCTGGCTCTAACTGAGGCCCCCATCATGTGATTCCACCATTTTCCAGTAGCCCACCCATGAATGAACTGGGACCTTCTGAAAATAAATCTTTCCTCCCTAAGTTGTAGATGTTGGATATTGAGTCACAGCGACCAGAAAGTAACTAAGACCAACACCCATGGAGACATGCATTGTTAAGGCCTATCACAGAGTTGCTAAAGACCTCAATGCCAAGGTCAGCCCTCTTGTGGCCACTCCAGGGTTCTGTTGTTCAGTAGTCATGTGACTTTGGTCAACTTACTTAAGGTCTCTGTGCCCCAGTGTCCTCACAATTAAATTGAGAATGATGAGAATACTTCAGTCACCTAATAATTGTCTTTTCAGCATCAAATTATTAAATGCATGTAATTCACTCAGAATTGTGCCTGGCTCATGTAAAGCACACACTATCAGACAGTAATGTGAGTACACAGCACTGTGCAATTATAAACAAAAGTATTATAACGCTTCAAAGGCTAAGGTTGATGCTTGGACCCTCTGCTGCTTAAGAAAATAGGACTTTGACATTAAAGTTGGGAGTTCATATGTTTATACGGTGTCTTTTCTGTATTCTATTTCTGCTTTTCCATGTCAAATTACCTTCTCTTCCTCCTGTCTCTCTTGGGGACATTGAAGCATACTTTCACCACATCAAGTGGCATGCTGATTGGAGATTGTTCCTTCTAGCTCATGAGAGCTGATTGGTTGGCAGATGTTGCAAATCAGGGCTTAATCTAAAAGCCTGGAGTGCCTGTAGCGGTTAACTTGAATAGCAGCATCTACACAGGCATTTTAAATATTTTTTTCTCCAGAGAACTGGTTGGTGATCATGTGCTATCTCACCACTGACTGTATCTTAAAATTAACCAGTCTCTCATGCTTCCTGTCTTGTATTATCCTGTTTCTTCATGGCAAGATCCCTCCAGAGTCCTCAAAAAAGAGATTGAAGTAGAGTGTGTGTGATGTGCGGTTCTCCCAGACTGTTAGACTTTTGTCACCCTCGAGCTTCCATTCTATTACTTAGGTGTTTAACTATGCCCACAGATTTTACACCGCATTTTTTAAAGGTTTTGCATCCATTTTATTGTAGCTAAACATCAAGAAGCTACATCAGCAAAGATGAACCTGTATTTCTATATTTTTGGAAACGAATTTGTTTTGTTCATCTTTGATTTATAGTTTGTCTGCAGTAATGTTATCGCTTCAAAAATATTTCTCCTTAGCGTTTTGAAGACTTACAAAATTGGTCTTTGGTGTTCTAGTATACAAAATTGCTGTCATTATTTCTTTGGCTCACGGTTTATTTAATCTTGAGTGATGTGTAAACAATTCCCACTCTCACTCAACCTTTCTCTCTCAGGAGGTGTATCATCAAGGTGTAGGTAACTTTTGCTATTCCAGGTCTACTTTATCTACACTTCCTGTTACTACATTTATGTTAATTTTTCCTTAGAGATATAAGAGAATAGAATCTTTGATATATTGGATTTCACAGGGGGATGGTAAAAAAAAAAGCTCTCACCATGGACCACTTCAAATAAAGTGTTGTCCCTATATCCCAGGGAGTCTCATTGGCCTTGATCTCTGAAGTGGACTGTCATTGCCTTGGAACTTCTCACTTCCCTTGGGTCAAAATTCTTTTTAGCTCTTGCTCAGGATCTGTGTTTCAGTCATGGTGTTTGCTCATTGGCAGATAGCCATTACTTACTCGCTCTCTGGGAAATGTCGTAGGGAGGGGAGCCCACAGTCTTGGAAGGAAGCCTGACTGGCCCATGGCCGAGGTGACACAGAAGATGAAGACAGAGTCGCTGATGGGCTAGATTTGCAGGGGAGACAGGCCAACAGAGATCAATGGGTTGGATCTGCATGAAAGAGGAAAACAGTAGACTTTCTTCAAAAATGTTAAATCTCATTGAAATCTGCAAGCCAAAGTCAGGTTTGGATGGGTCCTAAAGTGTCTCACCAAATATATTTTTTGCACAAATGAAAAATGCCAGCCTCAGGTTGTACTGTCCACAGCTACAAAACTGGAGGGACATCTAGAGTCAAGCCTCAGGCACAGACACCCGGCACTAAAGTCTTGTGCCTCATATGAGGGAACTAAGTGTGTTCCCATTGCTGTCTCAGAAAAAGGCCAATTTTTAAATGATTCCCATCTCATTCAAAACAATAGAAAACAGTCTTACGTACTAGGTTTATAGCTTCTGGACTATCCCAAGAACCCCAAAAAACAACAAGTACTCAAACTGTGAGGAAAAAGAAACATTTCAGCATTGTTGATGGGACCATAAACTGGTATAACCATTATGGAAATCAATAGGAAGATTCCTCCAAAGACTTAAAATATGTGCGCTGTTTGGGTATACCTATGCCACTTTTGGGTATCTTTCTTAGCTTTTGTAAAAGAAGAAAGAAGAATGATATAAATATGACATTAAAATAGTGTCAGCTAAAGTAATCACTGTTAACATTTTTATGTATTTAGACTTGACAATTTTTTCTTCAGTTTGCTTTATTTTGAGAAATTTAAGACAGAGAAATACCAAACACTTTTAGCACACACCATGAATAAAATATACTATGATTTTTTAGTTTTATGTATGTGATGATTTTTATTTATAAAATATGTGTAGCTCATCTCATTTAAAAAGAAATGTGTACAGAAAAAGCTAAGACAGTTTTGGCTCTTCCTGGTCACTTTCTTCCTTTCCTGCCTCCTTCTTAGAGTTAAGTATTATCATGTCTGATAATACAGACATACAGTGCCTCATTTTGTTATCATGTCATTTTTGTGTTTTATATATATGTATATATATTCACCCGTAAAAATAAGTAATATAAATCTATCTGTTAATTTTTATTTTTGATTATCTCTCTGGATCCCCAGAGTCTGCATTCCTAGATTCAACAAACCATAGGTCCAAAATATTTTTTTAAAAATGCATCTGGCTGAATATGTACATTATTGTCATTACTCTCTTAACAATGTGGTATGATGACTATTTGCATATTATTTGCATTGTATTAGCAATTATAGGTGATCTGGAGGTGGCTTGAAGTACACCAGAGGGTGTGTATGCGTAGGTTATATGCAGACCTGTGCCATTTTATATGAAACTTGAGCATCTGTAGATTTTGATACATGCAGGCGTCCTGGAAACAATCTTCTGTCCATACTGAGGAACAACTGTATATATGCATATAATATACATACATATTTATATTTGTGCCATTTTACTATTTTATCAATGGGAAGCTTTTTAAAAGGCATTCACATTAATAATAGATCAGTTCTTTAAAGAGTGTTAGAGTTTTCATAATATTTCATAGGGTACATACATACATGAATGTGTGCTATAGATGGGTAGGAAATGACAGATGAAAAAGAGAAAAGAGGGGAGGGAGAAAGGGCTGCTCCACTATGGGAAAAAACAATAAAAAGTGTGGTTAGATTAATTAAGAGTGCATTTATAGATTAAATAGTACATAATTAATACACTTAAAATACTATTACTAACTCCTACGTAGCCCAGTTTTATGACTTCATGCGATGATTTAAGACACATTTAAAAATTTATGTCTTTGTTACATTTTCATTGCTGGGATAGAATAGTTGCTATCCACAACTTAAGAGAGGGATGATTTATTTTAGCTCAGAGTTTCAGAGGTCTCAGTTCATTTATGGCGCCGCCTGAGCCGGAGGGAAGCTCTTCACAACATCGTGGATGGAAGCCGAGTGTGGGAGGCAGGGTGAAGCAAGCACAGCCCCTCAGGTGAAGCCCCAAGCCCCCGCCCCTTCCAGCCAAGCCCCCTCTGCAATTTATTGTCATGTGTCGTTGGTCTTGGCCAATTTTTGGTATTTTTTGACTTTTTCTTTTCTTTTACAAACTGGAAATGCTTTAGACTTCGTCGTGAGAAGTAATCCGCCCTAAATTATCAGCCACAGTAGCGGCTTTCGCTGATCACTAGACTGCCTCACACTGACCTCTTCGTTGCTACATTGAGGCATATGACTGCAGTGGTTACCGCATAGGCTAAGTGGGTTTAATATGGTAGAACATGCAGTGTGAGGCGGAATCGAGAAGACCCTCTCGGATTTAAAGTACAATTCTGCAGTTAACTACACTTGCCATAGCAGAAGAAAGAATTCATCAGTTAGTAGAAAGGTATCCACCCTCTGCATTTCCTTAACACACTCAAGTACAAGACTGAATTTTTTAACGTATTTGAACATAGGGTACAATACAGGATTCTGTCCAAGTGTGGATTTTTTTTTTGTTTGTTTGTATTTAGGATTGCCGCAGGGTCTTAGCACTGAGCTGCATGGTCCCTGGCCCCACTTTCCCCTTTTCTCGAGATGGAGTCTGCCTAGTAGCTATGTTGCTCAGGCTTGACCTTGTGACCTTTGTGCCCCAGCCCCCAGAGTGCTGGGATTATAGGTGTGGCCCGCAATGCTTGGCTCACCATCATGGGGGAGAGGGGGCGCGAGGGGAGTGTGGACCCAGAACTAGAAGTGCTCATGATAGGGAAAATATTTTAGATAGAGGTCAGTTAAATTTAATGAATATCTGTAATATTTGTAGGTAGAATCTATATGAAAGGATTCAACAAATTTTCCAAGTAAACTATTGAAAATTATTTCTTGACAATACAATGCATTTTCTTTAATTGGCAGGTCATTAGACATGTAACTGCAGTGGAATTGATTTCTTTAACAATGGTACATAGTACACATTCAAGAAAGGTTGGAGCTCTTTTATTATGGGGTGAATTGCACAGTCATGGCATTTACTCCTTTATTGTTCTTTTACCTATTAATAGAATATCTTTATATGTTTTGGGTATACATTTATTTTGGTTACATACAATAAATATCTTACTCAGCCTTTCATGTGTCTTATAAGTTTTACATTTTGATGCGGACACATTCATTCTCTTTTCTTTTATTGCTGTGTGAGCTATTATTATATTTAGCAAATCTTCCTATCTTTAGCTTATGTTGAAATTTTCCTGTGTTTTTCTGATAGTTTGAAAGTTTTAGCTCATAATCTATTTTTTACACTTTCTATATCTGATATAGGTTAAGTATGAAGATTAGCCTATGAAAGCTTTTGAATATTTTATTTCATGGATTTTTATTTTTATTATACTGGAGATTGAGCCCAGAGCCTTCACAGTGCACTATATCTTCAGCCCATTTTATTTTTTATTTTGAGATAGGCCCATGGCAATTTCCTGAGACTCTCACTTGTGGTACTCCAGCCTCAGCCTCCCAGCCTGCTAGGATTACAGGCCTGTGTCACCATGCCCGGCTCTATGGATTTTAAGGCTGTAACAATCACAGGCCAACTTCCCATTCTCATGCTTTGGTTCTGGAACTCTCTATTCAGTACCATTAAAAACATATTAACTGATATCTACCATGTGCATGTTTAATTTTTATAGCTTATTTTTTGATAACAGGAATGATATGAGATCAATTTTTTTCAGATTTTGTATTGGCTATTCTTACACATTTATTTTTCCAAAATACACTGTAGAGTATTCTTGTAGAATATTATTTTTTCAAATATTTCTTCAGGGTAATTCTCTGTTCTCTTTTGAAGAAAATTCTTTGATTCTAATACTAATTTGTGGAACAAGTCCTCCACAGGAGGCAAGAAAAGATTTGATGATAAAAATGTTCGTATTAAAAGCTTGCTCTTGAGACACTCTGTAATCCACAGAGTAGGTGCTGTTTTCTGGTTTCTAGTATTCCAATGTAAAATAGTGTGTTAGGAAAAGGCGTATTACTCCTCTATATTCTTTCTCAACTTTGCCTTAGCAATATTCTAAATATTTACTCTTTTCAATGTCTTTAGGGTCGTTTTGTGAGGAGACATGAAAACTTCATCTAATATTTTTATTGGGATGTATAGATTCATGGGGGAGCATTGGTATCTTATAATCACAGATATGATTGGCTTATCTCTTATTCAGCTCATCTCCAAGTTAATAAAGAAATTGAACATTTCTTCATGAGAGTTTTGTAGATTTTTATTTATAACCTACCTTACCTCATTGTGGCTTTTTTTTTTTTTTTTGTGGTACAGGGAATCAAACCCAAGGTCTTCACACAACTACATCCCCAACCCGTTTTTGTTTTTGATTTTGAGACAGAGTCTTGCTGAGTCAATAAATTTCTCAGGCTGGACTTGAACTTGCAGTCGTCCTGTCTCAGCCTTCTGGACCATAGGGCTACTTACCTCATATTTTTATTTTTGATATTATAAATTGAGTTCAAAATTTTATCTTTTTAACAGATTGTTTATTAGAGTATAGTTTTACATATTAAATGCGTATGCATACCATATATTTAGTCTTACCCTTTGTCTACTGATAGTCTTGAATGTCCTGTGTAGACACTGTATTTCCATGTGTCAACTGTGCGTACTCTGACTCAACACATACACTTCTTACAGGGCTTTTCCATTTTCACTGGAGAGGCAGCGTAATATTAACATGAAATATTTAACTGTGGAGTCTAATGGCCCTGGGTCAGTTCCCATCTCTGCCACTTCACACTTATGAAATGCTGAGCAGGTGACTTGCTCGCTCTATAATTTGTTCACATATCCATAAAACAGGGATAATAATAGTTGCTATCTTATAAGACTGTTGTAAGAAAAGATGAGTTAATGCATGCAAAGTTCTTCGGCTGATGCCCAGTGTGTGCTAAATTTTTGATAAGTGCTCGCTATTGTCATAGAGAAATATAGTATTTTCCTCCACACGGTGTAAGATATCTACATTTACATGTATATTTAAGTATATACATGTGTAACCACATACACAGGAGACAAACGTCATCATATTTTACTTGCCTTTTTCATGTAATGATATGTTCTTTAAGACTATCATTTAAATTTTTTCCTAGTATTATTGCCTTTTTCATGTGATGGTATATTATTAAGATAGTCACTTTTTCTCCAGTATTACATTATATGAAATATAAATGATTTAACTAACGAAGTTAGAAACTCAAAATGGCTTTCAGAAACCATGCCCATAAAATACTAGAAATACTATTTTGGTTATCTGTTTCCATATTTATTTATTTTCCCTGATATGTTCTTACGTGTTAGAGCAGGCATTGTGGACGGCTTGTTATGTCATAGTGGTCCACACACCACATCTAGAAACTGTTTGTCTAAATGAAGGACTGGTTGGGTTGCCATTGTTTCCCTGTGATACTTTCCAGAAATGGCCATAATAGCGAAGAGACAAATCTTACTTGTTTGTTGGAAGTGGAGAAAAGAGCTGCAGGTAATCAGTCCTATTCTATATCGACTACTGGAAAGAAAAACTTAGAAGGTGGAACTAATGGTTTTCAAGATATAATGAAAATGGACAGGATCCTATGGTTCTGTCTGAGAAATAACATCAAGGAGATTTAGTGATTTGGCTACCACCCATTTGCTTTGGCAATGGAGAGGCCAGTGTAGGATTTAAAATCTTTCAAGGATTAGGAGTAATTCTTCAAACTGTCAGCTATAGCAAAGAGGGAGGTGAGGAGTTGTTTACCAAAGGAATATCTCGGCGATCTCTACCATGGTAGAGTGCAACTTTCACATCAAGGGAGGGTGAACCATCCCTCACTTCTCTCTTCGTTCGTTGAAAGGGTTCTAAAATTTGAGCATAACAATAATTAAATTGGTTATATAGTTAACTGAACAACAATTAGAATTATTAGAAAATTTTTATTCCAACCACATTACTCTTAATTAAACAAAAATAAAAGCAAGTAGAATCACAAACTGGGGTGTCAGTAGATTGAATATTAAGAAGATGATAAAAAGGATCAGGTCAGAAAGTTTGAACTCTCCTGTAACACCCCTATGAATCTCAGAAGTGGCCACCGCATCTACTGTGATGTCCAAATAAAAACACACATTTGACTTTTCCTTAGTGAGCTATGACTTGAAAACTGCAGCACCGTTCCAGTGCAATTACAAAAGGCCCAGTGGCATCGGCCTACAATCCCCGCACTCTGTGTGCTGAGTCAGGAAGATTGCAAGTTTTAGCTCACTCTGGGCAAATTAGTGACTTAGAAAGACCTTGTTTCAAAATAAAAAATAAGAAAAAGGCCTGGGGATCAGGGATGTAACTTAGTGTGAAGACCATGAGCTCAATCTTTAGTTGGAGCTAAAAAAACCAAAAAACCAAAACCAACCAACCAAACAAACTAAAAACCTTGGGGACTACCATTGCAGAAAATGGCTTACACATCTGAGTGACCATGATGTTAAAACGGACCAGCTCCATAACATAGTTGCTATCAGGCTACAGAGCCTTGGTGTTTTCTGTGGAGCAGCCCATCTTAAGAGCACTGGATCCTGAGTACAGCCTGGTGCAATAAATTCTCTTGATTTTACGGAGTCACTGTGACACTGTATTCTCTTTTTTTCATATTAAAAGAATATTACCATTAATGTCACCAATTAGCCTAAAGAAAAGTGAGTTATAAGTGCCACAGAGGGAGACACACATGGCTGCGTTGTTAGTTTTCAAGAAAGCACTCTTTTGCTATTTCAGTACACAAAGCTGAATGTCTGCTGTTTATAATGAACATGGGGGAGGGCTGGAGGAATGGCACAGCGGTTAAAGCACTTGTCTTGCAAGTGCAAGGCCTTGAATTTGATTCCCCAGCACCACATAAAGCTGGGTGTGGTGGTGCGTGCCTGTAATCCCAGCACTTGGGAGGCTGGGAGTGGAGGATTGCGGTGAGTCCAAGGCCAGCCTGGGCTCCATAGTGAGTTCAGGACCAGCCCGGGCTACAGAGTGAGATTCTTTCTCATAAAAAAAGACCCACAGTTTTTTTTTTTTACACAAGTGTGCTAAAGAATGAGAGAGAGAGAGTAGAGGATAGTGAGGAGTGCTGTCAAGGAATGAGTGCTTGGGTCCCCAGGATTGAACCTGAAATTCCTCAGCTGTCACAGGAATTGGAACCTCTAGGCAAGAAAGAACCTGAGGGGAAGCAGTGAGCTCCCACTCCAGTAGGGTGCAGCAGAGAGCAGGAAGTCGGCTGCCATCGGAGTGACAGGATGTTTTGGGTACGTGAGATGGACTGAATGTGATCGGGGAATAGGTAGCTGAGCCTAGCGTCAGTCCTTTTCTCTTCCAGATACAGGCTCACCTGGCCATTTAAAGAGGTTCCCCTCCACAATATCCTAGTCTCCTCATTCCTAGCTCCCCATCAATTTTGGAGAAATAGTCAAGTCTGACTAAGACAGAGTCTGTCTGTTTAGAGGCCCTGAGATGATCAGTGGCACAGGCCCGCAATTCCAGAACTTTGGGAGGCTGAGGCAGAAAGATCACAATACAAAGCCTGGGCAGCTTTAGTGACTCAATGACTTAGCCAGATTCTGTCTCAAAATCACACACACACACACACACACACACACACACACACACACACACACACACACACACGAGCTGAGGATGTAGCTCAGTGAAAAGGTCTTGGGTTGAATCTCTAGTACCACAAAAAAGAATTAAGTCTTTAGCAGAAATAGCTTTCTTTTTCCAAACGATGTTCATGTTCCTATTTAATACTGTCTCTGGAATTAAAGTTGTCACACTAATGTTAAAATACTCTATTTTTGTTCATTACATATATTTTTTGTTTTTGGCAAATTTAAAATTCATATGCAAGAAGTAGTCAAGGGAATCGTATGTTACTAGAAAAGAGTGAAAGAAAAAGCTTTTCTTGGAGCCATTTTAAGGAATCAACTCTGTATTGCACCTCAAATCTAATTCCCTTTAAGTTATCACACTCACGGGATGATGTATGTTGAGACAAGTAGCATAGTGCCTGACCATAAACTTTCTACAAATAGTTGTTGCAGTATTAGTGTTATATCCCCAGAACAAAGATCAGTGGTAGTCAATGTTAGCATAGGAAAGAAAATAGTTTCTCACCTTTCAACACCCCGTCTTCCCTTTCTCTCACCAACCCTGCTCTGGGGTTCCCTGGATACCCCTGCCAACTGCCGGTGTGACTGTTGCCACTGCGGCACCCAGCAGTGCTGATTGCTGTTCTGAGGCCATGAGGAAAGGCAAAGGTGAGTCTGTCTGGAAGGAATGAGCTCGTCACTTTTTTTTTTTTTGTGCACTCTTCTGAGTCTCACTCACACAGATCAAACACTGATATCTTTTAGCTTTTTGTTTTGATTCCCAAAATCAATGTTTTGGGATTGATTTCCTGACTTGCCATTTAAGAAATCTGGCATTAATGCTCTTCTACACGCAGGAGAAAAATGAGTTCTTGAAAAAACATGGAGAGCTTTTACAATTAAACAAATGTCCAAACCAAAATACTTGTTCATGCCCAAATTCTGTATTCACATTTTAACATTGGCCATGGTCATTCAGATCGTTAAGTCATTATTCTTCTACTCTTATAAATGCTCCAAACCTATGCGTGAGATGGTGATGCCTGTGTTTGTGTGTCGCAATAGATTCCTGGTTATATTACAGGGATGCTTGTTTCAGAAATTCTCCCTTCATCTCTTGTAGTCCCTTATATATTTTTTATTTTAGTGGCACGGACAGGTTTTTGGCTCATTCCAAAAGTTTCAGGAGGCCTTGGGTCCAGCAGTTGGAATAAGAGACGTGTAGCTGTGGGAAAGGTGACATGCTTTATTGCAGAGCCCCCTTCAGGAGGGCAAGAGCACTTATACACAAGTGCCACCTTATGGGGTTGATCTGAACTACCCTGGTGTGATTCAGGGCACACACCACATTTTCAGGTAAGGTGGTGACTTTTGATTCCACTATAATGACTCTGGCTGCTGGGAACATCACAGACAGGGTAGAACCACTAGGAGGTCCAGAGAACACACTGGTACCTGTCAGTTACAACAGTCTAGTTCTGTGAAATGGGCCAATGTAATATACACGGTTGCTGTCAAACAAGGCCATCCACAGGTATAGTGCCCTGTTCAGTGGAGGGCAAGATGGCCGGCCTGTTGTTTCATAAACCCATGCCTGATGGGGTACAGCCATGTTCCCTGGCGGTACAGAGCTAATTGGTAGCCTTCCCTGATATGGCTATCCATTTCACCATATTGCTGGTATGTAGTAACGTAATTACGTGTTCACGCATGTCTCGTGACAACCATCCTACTATTCTGTTTCTCTTCCGTTGTTCAGTGCACGAAGGTGCCATCTGTGGAGGAGGGCACATGCACCTGTAAGTGACCCCCAGCCATCACAGAGGCACCGAGCTAGCTAGCCAGGGGCTATCATTCCGTGGGTCTGTTATGACACATCAATTGACGATCTTGTGTTGTCCCAATATTCAGCTGAAGGTCTCCCGGACACCAGCCAGATCCAGTGTTTCAGGGAGGCCGGGAGGTCGTGCCCTGGCAATCCTGCTGCTGCTGTGGGAAAGGAGGTCTCCCTCTAACAGTTAGTTAGTCGGCTCCGTTCAGCACCCTTGCGAGCCCAGTCCAGTACACGGTTTGTACACATGATCCTGGACAAGGCATGCACAGGCTCAAGGACAGGTGAATCCCTGCCAGCAGCAGGATATGTGCCGCTTGGTGGCCTTTGGACAAAAGCGTGGTTCCTAGTGGCTTCTTCCCTGCTCTCTCCTAGTGTTCATCGCCTGTTGACGCTGTGTGGATCAGCACAGGAGAGCTCGTCATAGGCCTAGAGCTACCACGCGAGTCCCTCGTAAGAAGATACCCTGCCCATTTTCCCATTCTCACAGTCGCAGTGGGGGGCCATTTACTCGGTGCCTACGGGACACAGCTAAATCACAGCGTAAGCATCTCCGTGGGGCCACGAGGCTGGCAACGCAGGGCTCCATCTGCCTGTTCCTCCTCCCTGCTGGTCTTTGTCCTAGGGCTCTCCCCGGGGGCATGGACATTGCATTCCTGTGGCGCCCCCTGCACCCCCCAGGGCAGCAGCTGCTGTAGTAACCTCGGGAGTACGTTTTCCTACACACGGTGGGGATCACAAGCCAGGGGCCCAAATGTAGTGGGGCGGGCGCGCTTAGTACCACATTCCGCATGCTGGAGGTCAAGTGCCCCTCACTCAGGACCGCTAGCGCTTGTAGCCACGATTGCCTGACCCAGCCCCAATTCACCCATGGTTTGCGGTGAGCCAGTTTGTGACTGCCGCTTACAGTTTCTGGCAGTTCGGCCTCTTTCCACACCGCCCAGGCAGCAGCCACGAGCCGCTCCACGAAGGAACAGTGTCTAGCTCCAGCTGCTGGCTGGTGTGCGCCGTAAAGTCAGTTGGAGGGTGGTGACCCTGGACTCCCAGCCCAGGGCTGTTCATGCTGCTCCTTGAAGAACAGCAGGATGCCCTGCGAGGTGGATCCTTAGTGTCCTTATGTGCCTGGCTTACGGGACCGAGGGCAGGAGAGGCTCCTAAATCGTGCTCCAGCTGCTGTGCGTGCGCCGCTAACCACCCCTCCCAGCTTAGAGCTCTGCCGCCGGCGCAGCCTCCCCTAAGCCGGCTCCCGCACCCCTCCGAGAGATGTGGGGAAGGCCCCGCCGGCGTGGCCCCCCGAGCCCCGCTCTTGCTCCGTGCTCTGGTCCTCCAGCCATTGCAAAGACTTGGTTAAGCTTGCCGAGACCCGGGAACGTCTTTCCAGGTTGCCACCAGGGCCCATCGAGGCAGCAGAGCTGCCGCGGGTACCACACACTCCGTGGGGGCCACACGGCCGCTCTCAGGTTCTCTGTTGCTGAAGGAGCGCTCGCCTTGGGATCCTGCCGATCACGCCAGGTGTCGAGGATGGAGATGAGGACTGTCCTCCTCTTAGACCTTGCAAATGCAAAAGAGAAATACTAGTGGCTTCTGAATCTAGAGTGACACCTGAGCTTTACAGGAGAACACATTTGGAGGAAAAAAGAACTCTAAAATATTCCTAAGGGTAAGAAAATACAGATCATTCACCATAGAAAAGACTTTTTGCTTCATTTTACACATTTGTACTAAGAACCAGATATAGTATTGAACATATTCTTATATTCTTAGAGAATAGTCCAGAAGAAATAATAGTAATTTTAATTCCTTTAGAAATAAATCTCTGAATTTTAAAATAGTGATAGATGGACATGATTAAAAAGTTTAGATGCAATATAGTCAACAGGAAGAGATTTTCCCACACCGAATTCCATTTCAAATTCTATTTTTTACATTTTGTTATTTTTGATAATCAAATAATAAATAAGACCAATCCTCATGTCAATAGTAATTACTTTAATTATTTTGATAAGTACATATAGTTAAAAAGCATATCTACTTTATTTTTTGATTTATTAATTTTGAATTTTTAAAAATTCTTACTAGAATATTACAGAATAGTTCTATGGGTGTCTTTGGGCTGAACTAATTTTCTCACTTTTTTCTGTTCTACAGAATAACTGTGAAACATGTGGAAAATGCACTGTCACGAAACTAGAAGGCACTGACTAGAGTAGCCTGGGCTGTGTTGAGTCTTCCTTAGAAGCAGGATGTTTTTGTAAGCTGAACCTCGGCAATTCGTATCATTTCCATGGTATGGAACCCAGGGAAGCTCCTCTCTCTGCTCTCTGCTCTGTGGTACCAGTGAGGTGTGTCCAGATGAGACCCCACGTGCTTCAGCCAGCTTCCCTGGTCCTCACGAAGGGGACTGGCTCACAATGAACCCCATGCTTTGGTGGTTTCTTTCTGCCTGTATTGGTAAATGATAAACCTATTTCATGTAACTTGTTTGTGAAAAGCATCTGTGCTACCGAACTCAGATGAGGTGGTAACCAGTGCAGGGCCAATCTGCTTTGCAAATACCATTAATCTATCGGATATTTATTTTTCATAATAATATTGCATAATAAGTAATGAAAGTATGCAAAGAGCTTATGCTCAGAACTGACATACATCACAGCCACCACATTCTGTTGGCCAAAGAATGTCACAAGTCGAGCTGTTATTCAAGCATTTTGAAAATTGCTTTCTCTTTGCTGCTACAAGACAGCATGTGCCAGTTACCTGCTGCTCCTTCGGTTAGATTCTGGGATGACGACAACCTGCAGAGACTTTGAGTGGATATACACGTAGAGTGGGTAAAGAGAACGAGAAAGCAACCTTCCCCATCGTAAGTCGTGGAGAATTTTACTCCCTGAGTGCTGGGACAGGCTGATCTTTTCTTCTATTGATGCATACTAGTAGTTTATATAAGATAATGAATTTTGTTATGGCATATTTAAACATGCATATAACATATTTTGATTATTTTTATCCCAATTAACCACCTCTCTCTTTCCTTCCTGATCAATAATATACATTACTATTAACAATAGTCATCTGTGTAATAGGTCCCTGTAGAGAGCCTGCAAACGCCATTAACAAGATGGCGCTGGCATCCAGCCGGCTGATTAGCAAACAATTGCCACTACATATGCGCCTAGGCTAAAGACCAGCCCCGGAGTCACGTCATTCGGACTCATCATATGGCCTGAATGGCCTTTGCAAATCAGGAATCAACACCCCACCCAGATGTAACCTAAAGGATATATAAACCGTGCCATTTTGGGGCTTGGGGTCTTCCTCTCATCAATGCTATAATAAACAATTGCTGCAGAAGGATCCTGGTGCCCGCGTCCGTTCTTGCTGGCGAGACGATCGCGCGGGCTACAGGTCCCTAAAATATAAGCATCCCAGTCTGATACTTTTGCCTTGTGAACAATGGCTACACACCCCACCTCACACAGCGTGTGGTGACTACCATTCTGTTCTCTGCCTCTATGAATCTGAGTGGTTGGATTTCCACACATAAGTGAGCGCACGCAGGAGTTGTCCTTCTCTGCTGGTCCTTTCAGTCAGCACAATGTCTTCCAAGTCCACCCCTCCGCTACCTGTGACTGGACTTCATCCCTTCTGGTTGAACACTACCTTAACGTGTGTGTACCACACTTGCTTTATCCATTCAGGATGTGTTGATCAATTAGGTTGATTCACATCTTGACTATTATGAGGTAGTGACGCAATGGAGATGGGTGTGCCAACATGTCTTTGAGGACCTGAGTTCATTTCCTTTGGATATGTGCCAAGAAGCGGAATTGTTGAGCCATATGATAATTCTATTTTTATGGTTTGGAGGAACCGCCACATGATTTCTTATAATGCCTGTACTAACTTGCCTTCCTGGCAGCAGTTTATGAGCATTCCCTTTTTTTCTGCATCCTCACCAGTAGGTATCTTCTGTCTTTTTGAGACTAGCATCCCAATGGGACAAATGAGTGACATCTCATTGTGGTTTGGTTTTAATTTTATAATTCTAGAGATGAGTGACAAGCAGTCTTGTGTACACGGGCTAATTGCTTCCTTTAAAGAATGTCTATTTGAGCTTTCTGTCCACTTTTTATATACTTGGACTTTTGTTTCTTGTTATTGAGTTCCTTACACATTTTGAATGCTAATTCTTGGTTATTCATGTGTTTTGAAAGTATTTGCTTTGCCTGCACAGCCTGTCTCTTCACTCTGTGCCTGGCGTCCTTGGCTGTGCAGAAGCTGGTTAGGCTGATGCAATCTCATTTGCCTATTTTCACTCTTGGCTATGTTTTAGAGAGCAAATAAAAAATAACAGCTCAAACTAATGCAGTGGAGTTTTTCTGTGGTTTGTTGTTATAATTTTATAGTTTCAGCTTTATGTTTAAGTCTGCAGTCAAATTTGAGTTGATTTTTTCCTATGTGATGTGAGATAAAGGCCCAGTTTTTGGAAGGTTTATGTGCACTATCATGTGATCTATGAACAATGGTAGTTTCATTGCTTCCTTTCTAATCTTCAGTCTTTATTTTTTGACTTTACGAGCTTGTAGAATTTCCAATCATTGTGAACAGAAGTCGTGATAACGAATGTCTTTTTCTTGTTCTCAGTTTCAGCAGCAGAGCGTTTCTCTTTGTGTTATCGCCCAGGCTTACTCATTGGATTGAGAAATGCTCCTCTGTTTCTCAGTTTCCAAAAGGTTTTAGAAGCCATTAACGGATGCTTAAGTTGTTTGAACATTTCTCTGACTCCACTGAATTTACTTTTATTCTGTAAGTCAAACCGATTAATTTTCAAGTATCAAACCAAATTAATATTCTTGGAATAATCCAAATTGGCTTTATCTTTTTTATATACCGCTAAATTTTACTTGTTACTATTTAAAATTATTCTATCTGTGCTTCTGTAATTTTCCTTTTTTATAATGCCCTTTTTGGTTTTGAAATGAAGGTTTATGAAATGCTAACCTTGTGAAATGTATTAGCAAATGATCTGTTTTTTAATGTTTTGAGAAATAATTAGAAAGAAATTTTATTTGAATTTCTCTGGCCTTGGGAGTATTTTACTATAGTATTTTAATTAGACACATAAATTCCTTAAAGTTATAGAATGATCTATTTTCTATTTTCTTTCATATTATTAGTTATTAGTGGTGATATTCTACGAGCTTACTGACTTGCCACCTTTGCGTGTATGTGTCTATGTGTGGTAGGGGGTTGATCCCAGATCCTTCACACGGAGCTACCATCCGAGACCTTTTTATTTTTTCATTCTGAGGTCTCACTGAGTCTCTAAATTGCCAAAGCTGGACTGGAACTTGTAATCCTCCTGTCTCGACTTCCCAGAGTGCTGGGATTATACATGTGCGCCATTCCTTGCAGATTATTTTCTGTACACTTTAGATTTATGGAATAAAATTCTTTATAACACAGTCAACAATCTTTGGGTTTAGGAGCAGGTAGTGACAATGTCATGTTTGAGAGCTGTGTAGTCTCTGTTGCCTTTACTCTCTTCCGCCATCAGAGTAAGAAAATAGTGACAGGTAGTACGAAAGTGGGCAGCTGTGCTGCGTTTCAATACAACTGTAATCACAAACGTATTTGAAAAACAGTAATGGCAGGCGCTAGCTTGGTCTTGTCCCATGGTTTATAATCTTGTCTGGTGTCATGGTTTCTTTGAATTTTGGCCTTCAGTAGTAGCAATGTGTATTCCCCTTTCTTGTTGGTGAATTTTCCTGCGAGACTACCGCTTACATAGCCTTTCAAAGAGCCAATTCCCGTCTTTGACAATCTCCCTTGCTTTTCTTTCTTTTTCTCTTTTTCTTTTTTAGAGACAGAGTCTCGCTCTGTAGCCCAGGCTGGCCTTGGACTCAGAACAATCCACCTGCCTCCGCCTCCCGTCTCCCTGCTTTTCTGCTGTTAGTGTTTCACTTGTTCTTTTTGCTACACATTTCAGAAGCTGCTAAGCTATTGCTCAAGTCACGTAAGCCTAGGCTACTGATTTTCACGCTTTGTCTGTCTGAACTATGCATTGCGGCTCACTCGCACGTGGCAGAGGGTCCCCATGGGTCTTTCTTACAAAGGTGACTGCCCCTCGGAGGCAGACCACAGGGAGAGGCGCAGAGAGGCGCCCCCTGCTCTACTCTGTTCCTACTGTTTCTCACGAGCACAGAGTGAAGAAGCGTGGGGATGAGTTTGTCTTGAGTACCAAGTTCCTGCCCCGTGGCACCTGGGGCTGTCCTCCTGTCACGTCACCCATACGCTCCTTCTGGCAATTGTTAAACACCCGAGCTGAGTTGTCCCGGGTCCCGGGTGGCACTGGCCTTTTGGCTCAGGTCAGCCGCTGCTCGTACTCTGCCTCTCCTGAGGTTTAAACTCTGCTTTCCCGGGTCTGCGAAAGGGTCTGCTTTCATAATTCATTTGCTTTTCACTTCCTCCCAGAGCAATGCAGCTTTCTCTGGGAGCAGAGAGCTCTCTTCACGCCTGTCCGTATTCCTTTATCTCTCTGCTTTTGCCTCCTTTCAGAGTGATCGAGTGGTCTGCGCACCTTCCCTTTGTGTTCTTCTGTAACGTTTTCTTTTGCCATTCTTTTAGCAGGAGCTCTAGAGTTCACCTCCTACATTTGACTTCCTACTTAACCTACTGTGAATAAGCATTAGTGTTTGCTTTCCTGTTCAGAAAATGCTAGGAATCTCAGGAAGCTTTATTTTTGCTAACTCAGTCCCCGGCTCTGGCGTTGTTACTCTCGTGCAATACAATTATAGGCATAATTGAAGCCTCATAGGTCATTATTATCAACATACTGTGGGTACCTATTTACATTTACCCACGTGTGGGTGCCCTTTGCTCCTCGTTTCTCTCTGCCTGCGACAAGGTTTCTCCCCCATCTCTGTACTCTACGTGCATCCTGTGGTGGAGCTGTTGTGATGGAGAAATCCATGCTGTTTTTCACCCAGACACTGATCACCTATTCAAAAAGTTTAGGCTCTTTCTTCTTCCAACTGGTCACAAGAAGCTCCTACTAGCCAAGGAAGGGATGCGGGTGACGGGAAGACTCAGGGGTCAACATGGGCTTGTAGCAGCGGGTTTTTTTACTTTATGATACCTGCTCCTAGGGCTGACTTAGAGTTTGATAAGTTAATAGATCCTGGGGACCCACTGCTTTGAAGAGTCTGCGTCACTAAGCTAGAAGAAACATCGGTGTCTTCGTTGCCACAAGCAGAAGCTACCTTTTGGAAGTGTGTAAACCCAGAAAATTATATTCTGTCATCGTGATGAAGATTTAAGTAAATGATTCCTACAATTTGGATTATAGGAGCAAAGACTGCAGTAAATTACGTTTGGGTGTATTCTGAGGATGTAAGAAGTAATTTTCTGCTAGGGAAAGTCCCTTGGTATGTCCAAGAATCTATACTCTAATTATGGACTTTAATACGGTATGGCTTGCAAATACGTGTTCTCAAGCTGTTGAGCATGTCAGCTTTAGTCCTGAGCAGTTATGAATAGTGCTGGTCTTATGTAAAACTCCTTATTTCCAGTAAGAAGCTGTGTTAGGCGCCTTGTTTCTGCGTGGTGGCTTAGGTGATTCACTGTTTCTGCCTTGCTGAGAGCCCAGCTGGAGAGCCAAGCCTGGGCATCAAGGTGGGCATCAAGGTGGGCATCAAGGTGGGCTTCATTCTTTTTCTTGTCTCGTTCCTGTCACTTCTTCCTTTGGAAAACTATGTTCTAGGAAACTTCTTGCCTTGAGCGAATAAGAAATTAATCTGGGGTGGAGACAGCACACCACTGCTTCTGATGCGGTCCTGTCCTTGCCCTTTTTAAAATCAGAAGTCTGTGTGTTGGCTTTCCTGTTAGCATGCAGTTTTCTCAGTGCACGTTGAATCATGTTTTCATTAGGAGGTATGTAACATAGGGCCTTCATGAAGGGTCTTAAGATTTAATAACAGAAACGGTCTGTTCCACAAACAAGCCACAATCTTTCAGGAATTCACACTAAAATTTGAACAGCCTCAGAGCACAGCGGTAAAGCAACAGTGGGGATTCCAGGCCAGGAAAAGGCAGGGCTCAGCTGTGGGATTTGGCCTTTTGTGGCAGCTAAGTCTCTAGTAGGCAAGAGTCATGTCATTCGGGAAAGATCTGAGCATACATTAGAGAAATGTTCCTGAAGATGCAGCGATTTCCTAACTACTGTTTTTATATTTGTATATTGCCAATGCTATGACATACTTAATTGTCTTAATTGAAATTACCTTTAAATCAATAGACTTTAAAAACCTGCAGTAATTGTAAATGATTATTATATATTACTTAAGTTCAAAATTTAATATATACGTTTTTAAAGAGTAGATTAAGATAGACAGCAGTTAAAACTATAACAATCTTTCGAGTGAGATCATCTTTGCAACAAATCACACTCGTAAGCACTGGGGAACGACACACTGGGAATCAGTATTTTCACGTGGAATGTTCCCTTCAGGTTTCCTCCTTTCCAAAGACCTTTCTTCACTTCCTTTCTCCTTCTTCCTGTGGTTGTCATCCAGCTGAGGGTTCTTTAGTTTGAGTCAGATAGAAATCGTAAGTCAGCAAAGTACAGCTCTGCTGGTGGACCTGATGCCACCAGCTGACGATGTTGCTTGACACTGGTGGCTGCTGCAGTTCAGCATCAGTTTGTGCCAGACGCCATTGGCTGACTGCTGGGTGCCGGTATCTATTGTAGCCATCCTCCACCATTCAGTACAGACTTATACTGGTTGCTGCTAGTCAACCCTGCCACGTTCTGATCTCTGCCACTGACCATTGGCTGCTGGCCTCTGGAACTCTTCAAGGCTGACAGGCACTTATGTTTCTAGCTCTTTTTAAAACAGCCACTCTGTCCATCCTGGATTCTTTTCCTGAATAGGTTTATTGAACCTTCTAAACACAAACTTCCTGAGAAATAAACTAAGAACAGAATGAGGCTTTATTTAAACAGAACCTGTGCTGTAGCACAGGACAGTCAGTACACCAGAGGAAGCCCTCATAGCCTGACCGACTCAAGGACTGAGGGGGATATGTTGCTCATATAGCCACAGCTGGACTATGATGGGTCCAAAGTCAAGCCTGCTGATTGGGCCAAACGTAAGCGTCCCAATCTGATCCTAGTAGTCCAAATTCAGTTCTACTACATGGTTTAAATTCGAGCCCGGCAGCTCTCTCTGGAGTGGGTGCAGTGTGTCCAGGAGAGTTTCAGCTGTCATGGCAGCTGGTGGGCCACGTGATGCACAAATATTGTGTGTACACAGGAAATGGGGGGCTTCACCAGGGAATGTTCAGGAGGGCTGGCTGTGTCAATCACAACTTACTGGGGCTTGAGGGATTGAAGTTATTAATAATCGGCCTACATCACTCTCTCATTATGTCGGTTTCTCTACTTTCTTCATAGAAGTATCAGGCGCATGGGGGTGGTGGGCACAGGTGGGGTACACCACACCTGGAAGCCATGCTGTGCTTCTGTTGGAGAAGCCTAGGAAGTAGCCACAAGGTAGCAATAAGATTGGGAGAAGAACATGGAAGCCAGCTGTCATTTTTGAGACACGGTCTCATTCTGTTGTCCAGGCCGGTCCTGAGCTCACTATGTAGCCCAGACTACTCACTGTAGTCGTTGCGCCTCAGCCTCCTTGCTGGAATTACAGGCATGCACTACCATGTCTGTCCAGATACTCACTAAGAATGAAGGCAAGGCTGGAGTAAACTAAGATCCTGGGGACCACGCTGGAGGCCAACCTGAGCAGAAGAGAATCCCCAGGGAGGAGAGTGGAGAGAGAATCCGAAAGGAGGAGACGAAAACCTGCATCTGATATTTTGAATCAAACAAGGAAGAGCCAGGAGGCATCTGTGGCTTCAGCGCCGAAGGAAAAGCTCATTGTGATCTCCATCTAGATCTTTTCTCTTTTTTTCTTTTTTGGAAAAGTTAAAATCGTAGTTTACTGAAAGATAAGTATCGTCACACTTCTAGCCACCCTGCCACATTATATGAAAGAGTGAAATAACAAGCAGGTTGTAGCAAGTCTCTTTGAGAGCTATAATCCCCGGGAACAGTGCTGAAAACCACAATAATTAGTAACCGGTAACCAGTAAATTATAGCCAAAATTTTCTCCAATGAATGATAATGAACAATAACCAAATTTTGAAAACCTGCCCTAAACTTTTTCCTAAACGTGTCGCTGCATTTTCTGTAACAGCATGATTCATATTTAAATAAAATAATTGAAATAGCAAATGTATTAATCCTTTGGATGATTGGACAAGGAGGTTACTTAGAGACTGGACATTACAGAGACAAGAGGTCAATATATATTGGAGAAGTAAAAAGACATTATTTGGGAGTGATTCTCTGTGTGGGATGGAGCAGGATAATGTATTGGAGAACCGTGAGAACTTAGGGTGCAAACACATTGGACAGGGGTTGGGATCTGCAGTGCTGAGACTCGGAACTGTGCTGAGCTCCACGTAGCCACAGCGGTGTAGGTATGAGGAACTCGGCAGCTTGGAGCTCAGCACCTGCCTCTGCTCTCTTTGGAAGAACACAGCACATGAAAATATGGCACTGGTAATCACAGTTTGGGATATTTAGGGAGAGAGATTTCAACGTCACATAGACTCAGTGATCACTAAAAGGAGCCTCAAGGCCAAGGGGAGTAGACTGAGGAGGAATGTGTGTAAGTGTGAGTAGGCGGGGCCAGGAATCTGATTACAGAGTCAAAGAATTTGGCCAGGACATAGATGCAGGTGGTATGAGAGGATGCAGGAAGGGTGCTGGCTCCATTCATTTTAACACCTGATTGGTGGCTGGCGAACTTCCTGGTCTTCAAACTAGGATAAGGCCTGGGAGGTGAGGCAAGGCTCCAGTAAAGGCAAATTTCTCACTGAGTACATCCCCAGGGAAGGCAATCTCAGCGCAGGACCCCTTCGTAACCATCGCGTCTTTCAGGTCATGTTTAGAGCTTCCAGTGAAGTTGGCTATGGGCAGACTGTTCTCTTTTCCACTAGAATTTGTGTTACTCAGGTTTTTATTGCTGTGACAAAATACCAGAGAACAATAACTTAGAGGTAGAAAGATTTATCTTGCTTCATGATTTCAGAGGTTTCAGAGCCAGGTTGGCCTGCTCCGCTCTCTGTAAGCTGTGGTGAGGAAGAGCATCACAGCGGAGGCTTTGTGGAGAAGAGCTGCTCAGCTCTTGGCAGCTGGGAGGAAGAGAGTGAAAGAGCCAGAGAGGAGGGAGAGGGCTGGGATAAGGCAAAGTGTCCGGAGGACACGCCACTGACCCCTTTGCCTCTCCACTAGGCCCTACTTCCTGTTCCCGTCATCCTTCAGTTATGCTGTCCAATTCTGAATCCATCATAGGTTAGTTCACTGATAAGCTAGAATCCTCATCAACCAACTGTCTTTCAAAATCTCTACCTTTAAATACATGAGACATTTGGAGACATTTTAGATTCAAATCACGGTGGAGTTCTCTGCAATATGACCACCATCTCAGAACTGACTTTAGAGAATCTCTAGAGGCAACTTGGTGGGAGACTAAGGAGGGGTTGTGTCTTGCTTTAGAAAAGTGCTTGATTTAATCCGGAAGTCCAGATCATGTTATCTCATTTATGTCATTTAGTCAATGGAACCAGTAAGCTGGGGTATGTTATTTTGAACTTATCTTTCCTTTTTAAGAGAATTATATTAAAATTTTTAGAAGAACATAAAGTAATAGAGAATAACAAAGAGAAAAGACTCCTTTTTCTCGTAATCATAAAGGGTATGTAGAGATTTGCTTCAGAAAAGACATCGGGACCATTTCAACCATTAGAGATGCACATAAAGTGACGCTGTCTCTTCTTGTGGAACAACTTTGTCTTATGAATAGGTCCTTCCTTCACGTGTGCTCAGTGGCACTTCTTAACGAAAGATTTCAGAAGAGGAAACCTGCAGGAGAGGGTTGATTGTAGGGGGACGCTGCTGCAGGAGAGAAGCCAAATCTTATTTAATGAGCTATATGATTAACGCTTTGATTTTTCAAGTCTCTGCTTTGATTTCTTAATACTTTCATTGTCATGAGGGTCAGGCTTTTTGAGTGGGTGTATTCAGAAGAAGAGTCTCAAAGACCAGCCAGAACAATGTTACCTGGCACTCTAATCCCACTTGGCCAGATAATTTTCAAATTTTCGATGGCAGAGATTAGACATTTCTCTCAGGATATATGGTTCTGACATGAGGATCTAGGTAGCCATGAGTGACCTATAGAATGAAATCCCTTTGCTGTTTGCCCTTGGCATTTCCAACACTATATAAACTGTACGCTGTTGGCATCATGTGCAAACACGCGGCCAGAAGGTGTGGAAAGGTTTTAGCCATTTTTTTCATTGCTGGGACAACTTCCACAGTTTAAGCGAGGAAAGATTTCCTTTAGCTCACAATTTCAGAAGGTCTCAGTCCGTTCATGGGTGGGTGACAATAGTGGAAGCACATGGTGGAGGCCTCACTGGAGGAAAACTGTCCAGGCCGTGGCAGAGAAGAGGCCGAGAGTAGCAAGGAAGGGCAGAGCTAGCATATATCCTTCAAGGTCAACCCCAAGATTCACTGCTTCTGACCAGACCCCACCTCTTGACAGCACATGGAAGCCATAGATTAGATATTCTATCTCATCCAGATGCATGAGGTTTTGGGGAGCATCAGATCCAAGCCATAGGAGGACATGATGGCTTTATTCCTGTAGAACATGGCCAGTGTTGAGGTTGGCCCAAAGCCCTTCCTTCCTTCCTGTCAGGAACAATGACAATTCTGGAAACTTACCCTGCTTAGCTAGCGGCTGCCATGCCGGGTGATTCAGCGCTCCTGTTCTTTGTGGAGCGTGACTGGCGACTGGTCCTTTCCCCCGTTTTGCCTGCTTCTTCCTCCTTCTCCAGTCAGACATCCATTTTCCTAGACAACTTCCTGATTAATTGACAAATACAAGGAGCCTCCAGCAGCATCACTTTAAATATTTAACTCACATTTTTTAGTCAGCCCCAATAATTTCAGCAGAGTTAAAAAGATGTGGAAAGAGCAACCCCTAAACGCAATGATAATGTGTCTTGAGTGATACCCAACATGTCCCAAGTGGACAGATAAGAGAGCGCAATGGTACACAGGTATGTCATATCAAGGAGGTATTGGCAGGTGCGGAGGGCTGGTAGCCTAAGGAGGAGGCACAGGGGACATGCGTGCAAGCAAGGCGAGCAGACACCGTGGAAGCCGTCACACCTGTTTGGAAAGACTTCAGAGAAAGACAACATAAGGAATCCAGCTGAATCCTCACCCCTCCACCCCTCAGACGTCAGATTTTCTCTGACGCCTTTCCTCCCCCAAACCTGCTTTCATTATTCAGATTATTAGTGTGAGGGTGTATACTTTGTTCTGTACTGTAGGGAACGTCAGAAGGAACACACGGGTGTAGTTCGTTAAGGTTAGAGCGAATGCTTGTGATTTTTTGTTTACTACTTCTCATTTCCGTAATGTGGTGATTGATGACCTTTTTTTTTTTTTTTAAATAAAAGGGCTCAAGTATGCATCCTTAAGGGAAGTGAGATGAAAAGGATGGATATCAAAATCTATCCTGGGAGAAAAATGCTTCATGAGTGGAGGGAAGATTTCTTCAGAGGCAAAAAATTAATGCCAAATCAGAGAGTTTGTGCCTGAAAAAGAGAGGTGGAGGAGAAATATTTGGGGTTAGACAGGGGCAAGAGACGGCCCAGTGAAGTCAGCACCTACTCTGAGGCACAGGTAGCACTTTCTTGTGGTCATAAAGAAAGACTCAAATCCAGGGGGAAGAGGTGTCCTGTCTGGGGGCACTCGGTTGCCATAGATAGACAGGAACAGATTGCTTTTAGGTCTCTCCTTCTTTCTAGTACAAAAATAAATTGTAGGAGGGAAGGAGAAAAGGAAATAGTTTATGTAGTACAAACTGGCCATCAACTGAAATGGAACAAATAGCTCAACAGCTTGAAGATTCAAGGGAGCCACAACAAAAGAAGGGGTTTTGTCTCCAAGGAAGAAAGGCAGCCTTTGCCACTAGTTAGAGGACCCTCAGATCCTCAGTTGAATGAAACGGAGAGCTCAGGTAGGGCCCCCGAATCACAAGGAATGATTATAAGGTTTACCCTCGCAAGGAGACCATGGAACAGGGCATTTTCTGTTCTGTAGAGTCCTTGTCAAGCCTGTTAGGGATGGATTTGCATTTTGGTTAGGGAACTGTTGGGACTGCCCAGTTTAGGCAGCTTCCCTTCCTCCTAGGTGGGGCAGCAGGGCCTATAAAGTGGCACTCCGGGCCACGGCTAAGACTCTAGCTACTTCCGGTACTCAATTCTCTACTTACTTGGGAGAACTTGGTGAGTCTGATTCCCCGAGTTCGCCTGCTTTGTGGTCTTCTTTAGTGTTTCATTTAATCAGGAGGGACCAAGTTTGGTGAGCTCCAATCAAAGAATGAGTATTACTTAGCTGATGGAAATTCAGGACCGTAGCACAATGACAATGATATCACATATTATCTTGTTTTTCCTTTTGTTTGGTAAATAGCTTGATGTCCACACGCAAAAACAAGAAAATAAAATATTTTTTATTTGAATACCGTGATAGAAGCAAATACTGTTTTGTGTTCCATATGTATTTCATGTTCTTTCCAAGATCTCATTGCTTAACATGGATGAGACCCTTGTGTTTAGGAGCACTTTGAGCCATGTGTGTTAAGTATCTTTGCTCTGTTCTCCCTGCTGGAGCTTCACGGGAGGTAGTGACAACAGAAATTGCTCGTGAAAATCTAAGCGCTTTGAACTGGCGACTGCCTTTCTGAAAGATGCTATTTCCCTCCAAGTAACATGTCTGAGTTCTTTGAAAAAAGAGAAGTTTTCTTTGAAAAATGACATGAAACTAAAAAAGATTTTTCCCCTGAGGCTCAGCGGCAAATTCATAAAGTAAAAGAGATGCTAGAAAGTTGTTCAAAAGGAATTAAGAGAGCAAAGAATATTCTTGGAGGGAGAAATAACGTCCCTTGATATTATAGAAGCTTTTGCTTTTCTTACCAATGGAACCCCTTACTTTTGAACCCTGCCGTACATTTTCTTTCAGGTTGTAAGACTTCAGAAAGATGTCTTGTCAACAGCAGCAATGCAAGCAGCCCCGCCAGCCACCCCCTGTGGCCACACCCCCCAAGTGCCCTGATCCCTGTCCACCCCCGAGGGGTCCCGAGCCTTGCCAACCTCCACAGTCCCAGCAGAAATGTCCTCCCGTGCAACCTTCCCCACCCAGCCGGAAGAAGTGTCCGCCCAAGAGCAAGTAACAGATTCAAGATCCATCAGGATCCTGAAAACACAAAGAAAACCGGCTCACCTATTTCTGTAGCAGCACCTTGTTCTTCTCTTCCTAGCTCGTCAAGGGTGAAAGACAACTTTCTCCGCGCTTCAGCCTGTAACCTACCTGTGATGATTCCTGACAGCTAAAAGCTTCTTTCTTGAGGCTGTAATTTTGTTACTGTCTAAGAAAAGATTGAGGAAGAGTAACCCTCAGCTATGCCAATATCTCAAGAATTTGAGAAAAAGACAGCATCCTTTCCTTTGGCCTTATCAGACGGCATCTTCCACTTGTGTCGCCTAGGCAGGGAATACTACCTCCCAGGGAACTGCAAATCTTCTTTCACTTTCTTCATAAAGTACAATTTTTGGCAATAAAATATTGTTTTTCTTTTAACATCTGCTAATTATCGATGCCAAGTCATTTTGAATTATTTTGATTCTTCCTGAATCCCTTGGTCAGTTTCTCACTGTTAGTGTTTTCTGAATTGTGGGTCATATCAAAGGTAATTCCTGATGTGTTTCAAACCAATGCTTTTCCCCCCTTAGTTGATGTTCGTCTTGTAGAACAATTCATTGAACTCCTAGAATTTCATTCTCTCTACTGAAGTGCGGAAGCATGGTTACATCACCGAATGTCATTCTGTACAACTAAAAGAACACATTTCATGTGGTTGGGTACCTTGCTCATCACTCAATAAACACTCAGTATGAGGCTGGCTGAAAACTATGGAGAATGTTTCAATTTTAGAACTTGGAAAAGACACACTGTCATGAATCTCCCTCAGAACTCTCTGTGACATTTTGAACACACCTACCTCGTTGTTCTTGCCACTCTCAGTTTTGGAGCACCATGGGGCAAGTGTCTTCAGTTGCACTCTCCTGGCTGCCTGGACGTCCCAAATCAGTTCATTCAAAACATTAACCTTTCATGGTCAATGTGACCTTGTGTAAGAGTCAGAAGTCACTTCTGGATGCCACATTCTGTGAGTGAAGTGGATGAGGATACACCTTAAAGCTTTTACAAACTGTCCTGTCGCATGGCTCTCCACAACAGTATTCGCTTTTCTTTAATCACACTTTGTAAAGATTATGAAATAAAGGAAGTTCTCAATTTCAATGTCATTATTCTTATTATTTTTCTCTTCTGATATATTAATTTTGACATATCCCTACTTCTGGGATGATATAGTAGATGTCTCTATCTTTATTTATTATCTAAATTCCCTGGAAACTATGCATAAAAAAGATGAAAGGACTCTTGTGAATGAAGAAAAAGAAGTAGACCATCTATCTCTCCTAGGAACTGAAGAAGGACACAGCACTAAGCTTCCTGGGTTTTTCTTCTATGTTACACATTCGACAGGGAAGCAGAAAACCTGGAAATGCTCACAGATACCAGCCAACAAAGCTTCAGGAAAAGCTTTCTCTCTCCATAGTCTGAGAACAGAACAGAACAACCCAGAAAGACACAAAATGTGGGACAAGATCTGTCATACATCAACAAAAAGTAAAAAAAGAATTGTGAGCCTCAATCCTGTTTTCCCTGTCAGTAAAGTCTGAGTGGAAAGCCCAAATACCAACACTTGCCAGGGTTATATGATTTTGCTGATTTTATCAAATTTTATCAACATTTTATGATATGTTTAAGGAAAAAAAATAATACTGATTCTACACAATAGTTTTCAGAAAACAGGGGCATTTCGCACTTTTCAAGGTCAACAGCATCTTGACATCACGGTGAAATAAGACTATTCAAGGAAAAAGAGCTATTAACCAGGATCTTTTATTACATATGTAAAAAACTTTTCCGTATGTGTGTGTATATATACATACATACATATATACATATATGTTTACAATGAACTTGAATGTTTTGTATATGTACATATCACATCAATATTATGATACCTTTTCCCTCCCCATTTTGACCCTCCCAGCCCCTCTCCATCCCCCCATAACTCCCACTATCACACCCATTTGGTTCTATAGAATGCCTATGTTCTGGGTTTCCCAAATCAGAGAAACCATGCAATACTTAGCTTATTTAATCTTCTGTATCTGACTCACTTCACCACTCAAATCACCACTCCTTGGTACAGCTTCCCACCCCTAGAACAGGCTGCAGTGGCCATATCTTGATGCGTCTTCTCTGGGTCCAGCAGAGCCCTTTATTGGGATGATTTGCCAAAGTTCTTTTTTCTTTTTTTCTGTATCTTACTATATCTTTGTTGAGATTCTTTAACATGATCTCACCCACCAGTCCCTATAAGAAAAGAACTATAATGATGTAATTCATAGGCTAGAAAATGTGAGAAAGAAAAAGAGAGAAGTTATATTTCAAATTCCTTAGCTGAGTACTGAAAGATAAATGTTTGTACATTAAAAAGACATTCAGGTTATGATTACATCAAACAGTAGCATACTTAAAAATCCTAAAAATTAAATCATAGTGATGAACAGTTGGAATTAAGAACCTACTATTTATGAAAGTATTATATCATATAACATGAAGTGAAGTTAGCAAGATATGTGAAAGACCTCTATGCAATGGGAACAATAAAGTATTACTAAGAAACATTAAAGAAAACATGTCCAAATAGAGAAGTATGAAAAGT